>ML829259.1:0-22678 GCA_009831015.1 Picea engelmannii | reverse complement strand
TATGGTACAGGTTGATTACAGGTTGGTGCATGGTTGATGCACTTGTTTATGGTACAGGTTGATTACAAGTTGGTGCATGGTTGATGCACTTGTTTATGGTACAGGTTGATTCCAGTTTGAGGTACAGGTTGATGCATGGTTCAGATTTATTGGTACAGGTTTACAATGGTATATCTCACAGTGACAGTGTGATAGTGGTTCCATCATTCTACTTCTACTTCAGGGTGGAAGGACAGGGAAAGGATAGGTGGTTGTAGCCACCTTCTGTTTGTAGCCGAAGAACATAGGGGGTTGTATCCTCCTTCTGGTTGTATCCAGAGAAGTGGGGAGTTGGAGCTTCCCTCGGGTTGTAGCCTGAGAAACTAGGGGGTTGGATCCTCCTTCCAGTTGCAGCTGGAAAACAAAGGAAGTTGGTTATTCCAATGAATGTAATTCTTCAAGACATATAAGAAAAATCATTCTGTGGTTTTCTCCTGATTTGGGTTTCCACGTAAAACACTGGTGTACTGTGTATGTGTATGATTGTTCATTTGTTCATTGCTTATTTACTCTATAGTTATTGGATAATAATGCTTCATAGATATAAAACTTAGATTATATGGTTAAAAGAGATTAAATTTCTCTATTACCAATTCACCTCCCCTCTCAGTAATCCAACACATAGTGTGGGAACTTGCGATATGAGAAATCCCGAGAATTGATCTGGACCTTTGGATCGAGGTATGTTTTGGAACGTTGGATGCAGAGGGCACATGGCGAGTGATTGGAATTTCGCTTACTGGAAAGTCAAAGAAAGGAAGTGCTCGATCCTATGAAATCGTGAAATGTGAAATCACGACTTAATATGAGTTTTTGATCAAAGGGAGATCGTGGACCATTGATCAGGCATGACGAAGGCCCCTGAAGTTGCAAAATCACGATAAGATATTGATCATTGATCCAAGAGGGACATGTGGTGAGTGTTAATGTTTATGCCATTATTATAGTTCTTTGCATTTCAATAGATAAGAGCATAATAAGAACAAGATCATTGAGAAATACACATTCACAAGGGACACAACATTTATCCTGGGAAACCCTCTAGGGGAAGAAAACCCAAAAAAACTTCCTTATCATAAATAGCTTATACAATGTTCAAGAGATAACTCAAACCAATACAGATATTCCTCCCCAAGAGATGTGCCACTCTTCTCCCTCTCTCCAACTGGTAATTGCAGCTTGACTCATAAGAGAATGAATAAGTGAGTTGTGTGTTTGAAGTGAGGTGCTAGCCTCTTATTTATACAAGACTGGCACATGTGAAAGGTCACAACTGGCAGGGCTGACCTCTCACTCTGGGTGGGTAAACCCACCTTTAATTAATTCTGGGTCTTTCATAATAACTGTTGGGGGCGACTTCTTATTCTACCCTTTGTAATTTTCTGATTACCAATCCGCAAAAGGGGATTTGGTCCTTATACAATTACTGACATGATTAATCCACAATGGGGATTAATCAAATAAAAATAATAATAATAATGACATGATTAATCCACAATGGGGATTTAATCCAATAATAATAAGAATGCTCTTCACAGCTACATTATTTCAACACTCCCCCTTAACAAGAAGGGTATTCTTCATCAGCATCAGGAAAGAGAGGTCTGCATCATCAGTGGCATCTGGAGGACAATATCGTCAATATCATATTGAAACATTGTCTAGCACATTTACGAGTCATAGAAAGTTTTCTTCATCTGCAACATCATCATTCTCAAAAGAATGCTATCATCATCTGCATCAAATATGTATCAGTAAAAATGATACCTCACCACAGCACTAGGCTGGCACATCACAGTATTACACTGGCTCAATGTCACAGCTGATAAGCTGGTAGCTCAGTGTCAGTCACATCTTTCTTTACATCTAACAACTAGGTCAGAAGCAAGTAATATCATCATCTCACTTTACGTCTAACAACTAGGTCAGAAGCATGACTCATCTTGCTTTACGTCTAACAATGAGGTCAGAAGAAAGGAACACATCAACATCTCACTTTATGTCTAAAAACGAGAAGTGAGGAATCATCTTGCTTTACATATAACAACTAGGTCAGAAGCAAGGAATCAGTGGCGTCATTCTTTACATCTAACAACTAGGTCAGAAGCATGACTAATCTTGCTTTACGTCTAACAATGAGGTCAGGAGAAAGGATCACACGGCATCATGCTTTACGTCTAATAGTGAGGTCAGAAGCATGACTCATCTTGCTTTACATCTAACAGTGAGGTCAGAAGAAAGGATCACGTGGCATCATACTTTACGTCTAACATCGAGGTCAGAAGCATGACTCATCTTTCTTTACGTATAACAGCGAGGTTAGAAGAAAGGATCACACGGTATCATGCTTTACATCTAATAGCGAGGTCAGAAGCATGACTCATCTTGCTTTACGTCTAACAGCGAGGTCAGAAGCAAGGAACACATCTACTCCCCCTTTCAGGGAGGGTCCTTTCATACAATACCAAGCTTATCTCAAAAGTGTTCAAAATTTACATGAGATAGAGGCTTAGTCAACACATCAGCAACCTATTCATCCATGCTAATGTACTGGATCTTCAAGGCTCCTCTCTGTACCATGTCATGGATGAAATGATAGCAGATCTCTATGTTCTTCGACCTGTCATGGAACACATGATTCTCTATCATTTTAATGCAGCTTTAATTGTCACATAGAATCACGGTTTCTCTCATCTCCAAATCAAATAGGCCTGTCAGCAACTTTCGAATCCATATAGCTTCATAGCTAGCAGAACATGCGGCAATGTACTCTTCTTCCGTTGTGCTGAGGGAAATACTGGATTGCTTCCTACTCTGCCACAAGATCATAGCCGATCCCAAACTAAAACAACATCTAGAAGTGTTTTTTTTGTCATCAATGCTTCCTGCCCAATCTACATCAGTATATCCACTCAATGAGAAGTCATGATCTCCATCATAGATGAGACCATAATCCACTATACCTTTAAGGTAACTCATCACATGTTTTGCAGTCACTAGGTGAACACGTCTGGGCTCTACCATAAACTGACTCAAGGTGTTCACTGCAAAACAGATGTCTGGTCTGGTATTCGTTAGGTACATCAACGATCCAATAATTTGTCTATACAGAGTGGCATCTATCAAATCTGACGAAGTATCGACCAACAGCTTCAACTTTTCTTTCATGGGAATATTCATGGACTTTCATTCTAGCATGTCGAATCTCTTTAAGATTTCGACCGTGTACTTCCCTTGGTTAAGGAAGATTCTTTCTGGACTATGCCATACCTTAAGGCCTAAGAAGTAATGCATTAGACCAAGGTCTTTCATTTCAAATTATGTGGCAAGTCTTTGTTTACATGCAGCGGTGAGCTTTTCTTCTCCAGTTAAGAATAAGTCATCCACATACAATAATAATATTACTGGTTCATTATCCATGATATTGAAGTAGAGATTTGAGTTTTCTTTACTCTTGGTAAATCCTAAGCTCATCAAGAAACTGTCTATACAGCCATACCAAGCTCTGGGAGCTTGCTTCAATCCGTTTAAGTCTTTTTTCAATCGGCAGACTTGAGACTTCCTGTCTTCAACCTAAATTCCTTGGGGTTGCTCTATATACACTTCCTCTTCAATAACACCATTCAGGAAAGTTGTCTTCACATCCATCTGGTGTAGCTTCCACTTCATCTTGGCAGCAAGAGCTATAATGGTTTTGATCGAAGTGTATCTGACCACAGGAGTGAATGTCTCTTCATAGTCGATTCCTTCCTTCTGGGAAAAGCCACGAGTGACAAATATTTCTTTATATTTCTCAATACTTCCATCAGCAGCATGTTTTATTTTGAAGAGCCATTTTGATGATACAACATCCTTACTTTTTGGTTTGGGAAATATTTCCCATACATCATTCTTTATTATGGATTGGTATTCCTCTGTCATGGCATCTGCCCATTTCTTCTTCTGGATGGCTTCTTCAAAACATGTAGGTTCTTCATCAAGTAGATTGCACATCAAAGCCATGTAACTGGAGAATGGATTTAGTCTCTTCACCTGTCTTGTGGTTCCTTCTAGAACACCATACTTCTCTCCATCTTGAATAATCTCTCTTGCCCAAGAAGGGTTTCTTTTATGGGAGAAGGTGATTTGAGGAGGTTCTTGAACTTCTGTCATATCATGATCTTTAGGAGTCTCCTCATCAAGGGAAGCTATGACTTCTCTTACAGGTTATGCATCTCAGGGAACTTCCCTCATGGATTCTGTCGTCTCGGGGTTTACAGGTTCCTCTTCATACATTTATTCAAGCTGGCATATTCTCGATTTCTTAAGTGTTGCTTCTTCATCAAAGTTCACATCCTTGCTAATCTCAATATGGCGGTGAACAGGTATGTAGATTCTGAAGGCTTTGGATACCTCACAGTATCCCACAAATATTCCCTTCTTTCTGGGGGGTTCCATCTTGTTTCTTTTCTCTTTCGGTATATGGATAAATATTGGACAACCAAATATTTTTAGATGGCTTACCTTTAGCTTCTTCTCAATGAACATTTCTTCTGGGGTCTTGAACCCAAGTGCACTATGGGATAATCCGTTCTTCACATAAACAACTGCCATTGCTACTTCTGCCCATAAGCACATAGGAAGATATTGATCATGAATCATGGTCTTCACAGCTTCCATAATTGTTCTGTTATTCCTTTCAGCTACACCATTTTGTTGAGGATTATAGGGAGTAGTGAGTTCCCTCTTGATCCTGACATCTCTACAGAATTTTATGAACTCCTTCGAGGTATATTCTTCTCCATTATCTGACCTGAGTATATTAATCTTTCTTTCGGAAAGATTCTCTATCAAGGCTTTCAATTCCTTGAATTTACTGAATACTTCATCTTTATATTTTAAGAAATATATCCAGGTCTTTCGAGAGTAATCATCAATAAATGACACATAGTATACATACCCGCTAATGGAGGATGATGGAATTGGGCCACACACGTCTGAATGGATGAGTTCCAATGCTCCTTCTTCTTTACTGTCCCTCTTTGGAAAGGGGTTCTTGATGTTCTTCCCTTGCACACATTCATTGCATATGCCTTCCTGATCAACCTTGAGTTATGGTAAACCTGTGACAACTTTGCATATGTATGGTAGCGCCTTGTAGTTGATGTGGGCCAATCTTCTATGCCAAATTTCACATGAGTTTTCGATGGCATGGGTCATAGCAGTTTCTAGGTGACCCTTCAGCTTATATAAACCATTTTCTTCACTTCCGATGACGATTGCTTCATTTAAGGTTTCTCCCTTAGCCCACATAAGAACTTCTCCATCTATGAAGGCAACTCTATAGCCTTTCTTATCTAAAGTTGATATGGAGAGTAAGTTCTTGTTTAGGCCCGGTACATAGAGTACGTCCTTCATTGTTATTGATTTTTTTGAATCTAGCTTGTAGTTTGATTCTCCTATTCCATTGATGGAATATTGATAATCATCTCCAAGAGTTACTTTCTGAGAAAACTTCTTTTCTGAAATACAAGAGAGAGTATTTTTCTTACCCGTCATATGCTTTGATGCACTGCTATCAATGAGCCATGTGTCTTCTCCAGGTGATACAGATCCTGAAAGAGATGAGATCAAGACATGGTCCTTAATCATCTTCATAGGTGGTTCTTCATATTTGGCAATGTGAGCATGTTGCCTCTTGTGCTTCCTCTTGTACTCCTCTCTTATGACTAGACAATTATGCGCCTTGTGTCCCATCTTATCACAATGATAGAATTGTATAGATGAGAGATCTCGTCCCTTGCATTGTCCTTTCTTCTGAAAATTTCTTGAATGAGATTCTTGGTTGTTGAACTTGTTTGATGGTTGTGGTTCTTTATGAGATTCCCTTTTGAAGTAGGGTTTCTTCCTTCCTCCTTTTGTATGAGTATCTAGGGATTTATCATCGTCCCTTGCTAGTAGTGCTTCAGGGTTGGCTACCCTTGTCTCTTCTTGGGTACATTCTTCCCATAGGCTCTCAAACTATAGTTTCTCCTTTCTGCCACATACTGATTGGATGAAGGAATCCCAAGGTCTTGTGAGACCATTTAGGTATTTTATTAAAAATTCGTCTTCATCGATGGTGTCTCCAATCGCTTTCAACTGTTCTTTTATTTCGAAGATTTGGGAGAAATATTCTTCAATCATTTCTCCTTTCTGCATCTTAGTATTCTTCAACTGAGTTCTTATATTCATCTTTCGATTGATGTTCTTTCCTTCATATAGTTTTCTTAGAGCATCAAACATCACCTTCGGAGTTTTATTTGATGATACGTATGGGATCAAGTGGTCTTTGATTGAATCTACAATGATTCTCTGAGCCCTGACTGAGTCCTTCTGATGCTTCGCTTTCTCTACAACATCTTCAGGTTCCTCCACTTCTTCTTTGATAAATCTTGATAGGTCATTCTCTGCAAGGATTAGACCGATCCTATACTTCCAGGAATGAAATTTTTCTATGCCTTCTAGTTTCTCGACAAGCTTTGTGCTTGCAGACATCTTGTACTTGCGGCAACAAAAATAACCAAAAATTGAAAATGCTCAAAAACAAATTTTGACTTTACTAGAAGGTGCGCTTTCCTGAGGCGAGTAGCCTAGTATCCTCGGATCTGAGAAAATCCAAATTTCACCCCGTCAAATCTGATCTGCGGATTTCTGGACTGGTGCTTTCAGTACTTCTGGTACTTCTGGTACTGGTTTTCTAGTACTTCTGGTACTTTTGTGAAACTAGGGTTTCACTTTTCGGGAGATCTATCCACTAAAAAGGTGTTCTCTAGGTTCTAAATTGATCCTTGGGGGAGGGTACAACTTTCTAGGAGGTTAGGGGGCTGAAAATAGATACTTTTTCAAAACCCTAATTTGCAGGTGCTGCAGCAGTGACGTTTTTCTCTTGCAAATAGTGTTTTCTTCAGGTTGGGTCTGAAACCATGTTAATGTTTATTCCATTATTATATTTCTTTGCATTTCAATAGATAAGATCATAATAAGAACAAGATCACTGAGAAATACACATTCACAAGAGACACAACATTTATCCTGGGAAACCCTCTAGGGGAAGAAAACCCAACAAAACTTCCTTATCATAAATAGATTATACAATGTTCAAGAGATAACTCAAACCAATATAGATATTCCTCCCCAAGAGATGCGCCACTCTTCTTCCTCTCTCCAACTGGTAATTGCAGCTTGCCTCATAAGAGAATGAGAAAGTGAGTTGTGTGTTTGAAGTGAGGCACTAGCCTCTTATTTATACAAGACTGGCATGTGTGAAAGGTCACAACTGGCAGGGCCGACTTCTCACTCTAGGTGGGTAAACCCACCTTTAATTAATTCTGGGTCTTCCATAATAACTGTTGGGGGCGACTTCTTATTTTGTCTTTTGTAATTGTTCGATGACCAATCCGCAAAAGGGGATTTGGTCCTTATACAATTACCGACATCATTAATCCACAATGGGGATTAATCCAATAACAATAACAATAATAATAATGACATGATTAATCTGCAATGGGGATTTAATCCAATAATAATAAGAATTCTCTTCGCAGTTACATTATTTCAACAGTGAGGGATTAACTTTTCACTGACTGGAAAGTCAAAGGAAGGAAATGCTCTAACCTTGCAACTCGCGATATGTGAAATCATGATAAGGTATAGCCCGTGGTCATAGACAAGGTCACATCATCGAAGGCTTAAGGGAAGGAGCTAATTGCTATGCTCCATTTCAGGGATCGAAAATTGGAGTGTCGAGACCCTTCATCACAGGAATCGTGATATGCGAGATCATGAAAATATTTGGACCATTGAATCATCAAGATTGTGGACCATTGATCTGACTCCATTTTGGAGTTTCAGATACTGAGAGTTTGAGGTGTCAAGGACACTCATGGCAAGAATGATGAAACGTGAAATCATGAAGCACCTTTTTGCACAGCCTGTGGTCACCGTCAGTGGTCACATAAGGGGAAGGAGCTAGCGGATCTACGCTCCATTTCAACGATCGCAAAATGAAGAGTAGAGACTCTTCACCATAGGATTCTCAAATTTATGAACTACGAAGTGCTTTGTGGATAAGCACCAGGTCACCGCCAGTGATCATGTGAGAGGGAGGAGCTAGCGGAGCTAAGCCCCTTTTCAGTGATCACAACTTGAAGTGTCGAGACCCTTCGACACAGGATCGCTGAAATGTGAAATGCGAAAGAAATTTTGATTAGGCTCGTGGTCACAACCAGTGGGCATATGGAGTAGGCATGAGATCCATCATTGGTGATCCAATGATGCAAGTTAATCAGGAATATGATCAAAGGGATACTGTTGCACTTCACATATTACTTGATCAATTACGTTTCAGTTAGAAAAATCGAATCATGGTTCTTGATCGGTTGGTGATTCAGTTGCTGAGATGTTTTTATCTTTGCCCAAGGAGATTCAAGGTGTAACTGATGAGGTTGGTGAGTATAAAAGGAGAGATGCAGCAAATGTTTAAGGTTGGTTTTTCTAATCGAAACAATGACATGAACTGTAAGAATGGTAAAATGAAAGAATGCAGAGCATGAGATAAAACTCAGAGATGAGTAACAGTCGCCGAACAGACAGAAGAAAGAGCAGAATAGCATGTAGTAGAGTAGAACTGTAGAACAGTTTTTGAACCAGAGAAGAATTGCAGAACAATGAAGAAGGGGTAAGAATTGAAATACCTGTATTGTTTATTTGTCAATCAATTATGCATAATCAGAGAGGAAGGGTGGTGCTAGGGAGGACTGTGGTTGTCTGATATTCAAGTTGGTGCTTGAATATTGGGAGTTGTAGCTTCCATCTAGTTGTGGCTAGAAAATAGGGTCGCAGGGTGGTGCTTGGGAAAACACAGAGTTTTCTGTATGCAAGTTGGTGCTTGTATAAGTGGAAGTAGGTGCTTCCATTCAGTCGGTGCTGAAACAATCAGGGAGTTGGTTCTTCCTTCTAGTTAGTGCTATAGAAACCAGAGAGTTGGTGCTCTCAACACGTTGGATCTTGTAAAACGGAGGTAGTATCCTCACTTTGAGTTGGTTCTCAAACATAGATGATGTACAAAACTTAAAGACTACCTATCATTTTGAAGAAGAAGAGGTTTTCTCCCTTTATTGGTTTCCTCATGAAAATCTGTCTCTGTGTATATCTTATGTGTGATTGATGCTCATTATTTATGTTGTTCATATGATGTATAATATTGATGGTCACTTGATGAAAGATTAAAAATGGTTCAATAGACTTAAAATTGTTTAAGAACAATAACAACTGATTCACCCCCCTCTTAGTTGTCTTAGTAATTTCAATAAACGGATCTCCCTAGTTTCACGCTGAAACTAAAACAAAACATGGTAGTATACTAAAATTTCCTTAGATTTCAGTTACCAAATAAGAAGAGGATCCAAAACATACATTTTGAATGTTGTATACTTGACCTCACCAATGTGATCCCATCTCTGTTGTAAGGATTATAGAGAAGTATCTACAAGAAACACAAGCCAACGAAGATAATAATAACAGAGTCTATTCGATATGAAACCATGTACGTGATCAATGAATCATACACTATGGACAAATAGCATTCATATAGGAAAGAAAAGGTATATCTGTATTAAAGAATGTGGAAGAAAGATACAACCATATGCCTTGATGTTCTCAGGTTCCTTCCAATAGTTCCTTGCTTCCCACACACTTCTACTCCAACAAGTTCTTAGACTATAAGTTTGAAGATACTAACAATCTATCTTGACAACATAAATCAGTAGCCTATCATAAGCCTTTAAGCTGAGAATTCTCAAGCCAAAATTTTACTAACTCATTAGCCATTCTCAAAGGCTATTGTCAAAAGATAACTTTCCCAATGAGAGGCCTTCTCCTTTTATAAGATGAAAATGATAGGGTAAATAGGTTAGGATGATCCCATGAGATTAGGGATGCGACTTAGATCCAAACCGATCGGAGGCCACCTCACCCTTGAATATTCTATTCTAGAAGTGTTGATAAGCTTCTCTTTTTCTTTGTGTGGGTGATCTTCACACCCTTAACACTAAGAAAATTGTGGCAATGTCATAGGAAACTGTGGTGCAACCTGCATCTATCCTCTATCGTCACACCCTTAACACTGAGAAAGGTGTGATGATCCTTCTTTACAAGGTTTTGCACTAAGGAAAAGACAATTCCATTTCTTTAGGAAAGTTTTGCTTCTTCAACATTCTTCAAAGAATAGGGAAAATGATATTTCTTCTAATAGGTGATACATATACCATCATTGGTCATGAGGGTGACGAAAATAATGTGTAACAAACACATACACAAAAATTCACTTGCAGGGAAATATGCTTTTCGATTAATCCAAATGATTTTTACAAGAGAATACAATGACTAGATTGCAATACAATCTCATTTCTTCTCTCCTCTCCGAAATTCTCTTCTCTTACTCTTCTCATCATCTTCTATGTACATTCTAATTCCTATTATCTCAATACATTGAGATTTTTACAAAAGAGGGTCTTCTCGAGCCTTCCTCCACCTACTCACATTAAATTACATTTAATTTACATCTATTACGAATCAAATCTAGATTCATCTACCTATCAACCATTAAATGTGACTTACACTTATCCTTACACAATACAATGGTTCTACTCTCCTTGAGCCTTACAATATTTAATTACATTAAATTTGATACTTAAACTCAAAATGAGAATTCTAACATTTCTCTCTCCTCGGGTTCTACTCCCTCCTAGTTTGTTGATGCACTGGTTGTTGGCGAGTTGTTGATGCTCCTGCATCATGCATCTCATATGTGTTATTCTAGGTAGTCGAGTGTGGAATATAGTTGTCCCACTGGACCTTGACCTTATAGACTATTCAATGTCGTATCTTTCGAATGTGATGTCTAGAATGCGAATTGGCTCTGCCATGAGTGCAACCTCATCCGACACCTGCAAAGAACTCATGTCAATAACATGTGATGGATCACTAATATAATGTCACAAAATAGATACATGAAATGCATCGTTCATATGCCTCAAAGAATCAAGCAAGGCTAGCTAATAAGCCACAGTTCCATTCCTCTCCACAACCTTGAAAGGTCCCACAAACCTAGGAGAGATTTTAGCACCCTTTCCAAACTTGATCGAACTCTTATGTTGTTTTACCCACAAGAAAAATTTGTCGCCAACTTCATAACTGCGGTCAATGCTATGCACATCATCATAAATATTTTTTCAATCCTGCGTTTCTTTAATCCTCTATCTTATTGATTGAATCTGATCTTCCATTTCTTGGATTACTTCCAGTCCTACCAGGACCCTATCCTCAAGTCGATCCCAACTCAATGACATCCAACGTGGTCGCTTGTAAAGAAACTAAAAAATGATCCCATCTTAATCGTACTTTGGTAACTCTTGTTGCATGCAAACTATGCCAATGGAAATAAGTCTTCCCAATGTTTTTTTTGGTCCATTATGTTGGATTAATGAGAGGGGCGTGAATCATTAATAGAGAAATTTAATCCTTTTTAACCATAAAATACAAGTGTTAAATCAATGTAGCATTATCATCCAATAGTTTCAAAGTAAATAAACATTGAATAAATGAGAAATCATACACATACACAGTACACCAGTTTTTTTACGTGGAAACCCAAAGTGAGAGAAAACCACATAATGATTTTTCTTATATGTATTTAAGAACTACATTCATTGGAAGCACCGACTTCCTTTTTTTTCAATCTTTGACTGAAAGGACGCTCCATCACCCTAGTTTCTCAGGCTACAATGTGAGGGAAGCTCAAAGTCCCCTATTCTCTGGCTACAACTAGAAGGAGGCTACAACCCCCTATGTTCTTCAGATACAACCAGAAGGTGGGTACAACCACCTGTCCTTTCTCCGTCCAACTGCCTTGACATATAAGTAGAATGATGGAACCATCATCACACTATTTCTATGAGATATACTGTTGTAAACCTATACCAATCAACCGACACCAAAAAACATGTACCAATAACCTGAACCATACATCAACCATGCATCAACATGTACCTCAACTTGTAGTCAACCTGTACCATAAATAAATGCATCAACCATGCACCAACTTGTACCAAAAAACATGTAATCAATCTGTACCATAAACAAGTGCATAAACCATGCACCAACCTGTACCTCAACCTGTACCATGAACAAGTGCATCAACCATGCACTAAACCTGTACAAATAAACTGTCACAACAACCTATCCAAACAACCTATCACAACAACCTGTCTCATCAATATTATCAACCAAATTAGATCTACTCACCAAGATCAATCACCAAGACAACTCTTAAATATGTGCATCAACCAAGCATAACACAACAACTCATAAGCATCACCAAGATCAATATGTTATTCTAATAATATACCAAGACAAGTTTGCTACATCATCCATAAACCATGTGCCAACAATAATACTAACAAGTGCCTCCAACCATGTACCAAGTATGTACCAATCATGTATCAGCTACTCATCAACTATGACTCATCAAGATGTACCAACATCATCAACTATACACCTCATGTATGTGTCAACTCATCAACTACTTGTCTCAACCATGTACCCAACATGTACCTCAAACAAAATCCCTCATCAATTTCATCATCCAAATCTGACTTGTAACTCTTTAATAGACCCGGTGTATATGATCACATACCTGCAAACCTTCCTTAACTTTAACAACAAGAGACTAGCATTTTCATCAAACTTTACTTTAGTCTAACATGACTAGTTTTGTATTAGTCAACAACTATAACTTGCAATAATCATAACTATGTACCTGTAATGAATAAATATATGAAAATAGTACAAAATGTTCTTCAGTTTCTTTTATGCAATTCCTCCAGGTTTCACTACTTGGAACCTGTCAGAAAATGAGTTATAGCAAAAACGACATACCTTGTTCAATTTTGGCTTATTCTAGAGAGAAAACTTGTAGAGAGTGCCCTGCATGGAATATTTATTGTATGGATCTGAAAATGTTACACATGATACTAAAGACAATACTCTAACCAATACATTTGGTCTTACTGAATTTGGATATGTTATGAATAAGTTATGATGTTTTTACCTGAAACAATTGTTTTAGACTAGTTTGAGGACTAGCTACAAACCCTATTTTCCATGGAGTGTAACTCCAAAAATAAAACGAGCCACAAGATGAAATTTTTATCATAGCTACTTGGATATGTTTCCTCAATGACCTCCCAATTTCAAGGAATGAATAATTCTAGTAAAAACGTTACTGTAAAAATGGTGAGATGACCTATAAATAACATGCCTTAGAAAGCATCATCAAAAGAATTTATCCTCCCTTGAATTTTGGCCTTCTTTACTTCACCTTCCCTCTGAAATTCAGCTTAGATATACTTTGGTTACCTCAGTCAGTTATAGATATTCAATATGTTGAAATGTGATTAAAATGAGAGAGCCTTGCCTCTTATTTATACTTTTATATGGCTCCCTCAAGGAGTTACCTTTTAACCATCTTAACCCACTTTCCTTATTTTAGGGCTAACCCACTTCTAACCAGTTGTCCACTTAGTAATTTCTCCATTAATTTTCTTTATTATTTAAATAATTTATTTTGTATCCACTTTGACTTATATTACACTCATCACTTCACTTTATTATTTAAATTACCTTCTAACCATCTTACCCCACTTTCCTTATTTTAGGGCTAACCCACTTCTAACCACTTGTCCACTTAGTAATTTCTCTATTAACTTTATTATTTAAATAATTTATTTTGTATCCACTTTGACTTATAGTACACTCATCACTTTACTTTATTATTTAAATAATTTCTTCTTTGCAACCACTTTGACTACTTTGACCTTTCGGGGCTTCTAGATGACTCATGACGGTTCTCCAAGTTCACATGGCCATAACTCTCCAACTATGAGGAGTTATGTGACGTTCATGTAATGTACCTCGAATTCACCAATTTTTTTCTCTTTCTTATGTTACCATTAATCTCCAATTTCATATATATTCAATACCAAAATGAGATAGTCTTTGTTCCTATTCGGAACATGGGTGCAAATCTTCTTCTTACTAACCCATCATTAAAATTTTAGGAAATTAAGGTTACTAGAATTATTTCACATGTTTAAATATGATAGGATTTTTATAAGCTATATTCACACTCTGCTTACTATATACTACAGTTGCATTTTGAAAGGTGTCCTTTAGTTTATTTAACATGACTGTGAACCTTATACAAATCTACTCGGCTATCTAAAATAAACATACATAATACTTCATTAAATACTTAGGTTCTGCAACCCTTTTCGAGAAGGTGCCATCACATAACCAATTCATTCATTGAGCGCACAATATAATGATTAAGGAACTGGGCTAGACCACTCCAGTTCCATGTACGTGAGGTGTTCCTATTCATGCGTGGTTATACGCATTGGATTGGACTTAGATCGTTAGGGTTTTACAATGCCACACATTTCTCTTTCATAACTGAAAATGGTGTTGGAGTAACTAGGTTGGAAATTCCTAGAATTAAACCCATGTCTTAACTGACTATCATCCTTACTCAATAAATGGAATTAAGGAAATACAGAGGTAATTGTCACATATTAAATGAGTCCTGACTGCTACATTTAAATTTTCCCTGTAGTGCCTCTACCTCGGCCTCCTACTCGATGTATGTGCCCATTGGTTCCTTGACACCTTGCCCTTGACACATGGTCTGGGTATTTCATGCCATCCCTTTCATTACTTCCGAGACAGGACCTCTCATAGCTATTCCTCAGAGTTTCTTGGTTCACATGACTTAGAGGTAACCACCATTGACAGGGTTCCTATTATCTCTCTTTCTTTCATGCAAGACTCAGGTGAACTATGGAATTTCTTCTATTTGTGAGTGAGGAGGATCACCATCTACTTCTCCCTTATACCAGGCAATCTTATTCACACCCACCATCCACATGTGCGTACTAAATTTTGATTAGGTGACTGTTGACTGAAAGAATTAGTTGAGTATTTGACTATTCTCGGTATTCTTGAGGTTGGGAATAGGATTATCCCGATTCAGACTAAGTTTTTACCAAACTTTGGATGGTTTAGTGAGAGTGTAGTTCCTTGTGGGAAATGCCCTTTTTATTTCCTGAATTTTTTTCTGCTTCGACTACTAGTTAATAGGACTGGCTTAAAAAACAATTGCATTAGCATGGGTAATTACAGAACGAATAAGGCATTGCATATCACTGCATGTTGCATTGCAACGTCTCAAGGTCTGATTATGTAAACCTCTGTATTATTTCACTGATTTCATTTTATCGAGTGTAAGAATTTTGTTATCACATCTAATGATGGGGCCCTATTTGTATGTGAGGGTACCCATGAGGAATTTATCGACCCACTTTCCCCTTTTCAGTTACTGGACGAGGCTTCGACAATACTTCTGAAATAAAGGACGATCTTCGTCCTTTAAGTTAAGTAAAGACTCGTAATTGGATCTATGGAAAATTTTATTTGTTTTTCTTTCTGTTGTTCGTTCTTCTTGTGAGATTCTTGATTTACAATTTATACGGTTATTAACTTTAATTTCATGTTTCTCTTATAGGGTATTCTTCCCTCCGAGATTCCTAGAATTATGATGACTTTGAATCCAACAAAGGTACTCAGGTTCTAGGATAGGGCTTGGGAGTATTCGTTGATACTAAAAAAGAAAATGATGTTTAATCTCAGTTAATATTTATAGAATTTTATAGTAGGTCAAGTGAATTCATCTCTATAATTGATTTGTTAGAAATTAAATGGAAGGGAATTCAATTATCTTGACACCTGTGAATAATACTACCTATCGTGGTTGGGTGCAAAATGTTTACTGTTGTTCTGATTTTGGAACTTACACAGATCAAGTATGATTATGTACATATCTCTCCATGAAGGATTCTACTTCTATGTATCGGATCATAAAAGAAATAACCTTTGATTTGCAAATTACTTGACCTGATATATACTTAGGCTATTATTACAGTTCAGACCTGATATATACTTTGGTTATTATTATAGTTCAGACCTGATATATCCTATGATTATTATTACAATTCCGAATATGAAAGATTTAATCATTTTTCCACATGTTCTTTATAAGGATGGACTGGCAGTATGAGTCATTTGATTTTCTTTTAAAGTAACATAGATGCTAGATACAATCATTATTTTATATATATATAAAATAGATTTCCATATCTAAGCAGTTCTCTCTCATGCATATATCTAAATATATGTATACCTAGCGTCCGAGCGTTCCATTAGTATTTTTATTTAGCGTCATGTACAAACTATTCTATTCTCAGTTTCATTATCTATGGGTGGTTTGGCCCTCGTGCGATCCATCAATTTTTTTGAACTTTGTTTCTTTATAATCACAAGTATGAAATTTGGGACTACTAGAGTGGGATTGACTCCTTCCATCCTATATGAAATTACTTAGTAAAAACTTCATTGTTCAGTTTTAGTCATGTTCTCGATGCACAAAATATATAATCAAACTATGATAGCCATTAATGGCCTACTCAATAGTTTTACTCTGTTATAAACAAAAAGGAACAATACTGTGAACAAAATTTCCAGAATTAACCAGATGTGTCCCTATCGGCCATTACAGAAAAAGAAAGGAATAATACAAACTCAAGAATTTAGAGTAACAACGATAACCCATTCAAAAATTAGTTTTAGAGGTATTTATACTAGTCCTTGTAATCAACATCATTCAAACAGATTTTATCCATAACAGTACTACTATCTAGGTTACACAAAGATATTCTACCATTTATTAAATCATAAGACATTCATTCAGAGAAAGAGTTAGTTTGACATATCTGAACAGCTACCAAGCAACAAATGGAACAACCACGTTCCTCCCAAAATTAGAATAGGGCAGCCAAGCTATTTGTCATGTTCACCCCTTAGCCTAACTATGAATCCATGAGGGATAACTCGAAACTCCTCCTCAACAAATGATTTTCAGCTTCAGCAATATTCTCCCCTTTTTGCCTCACACTCAACAAGTAGTGCTCATAACATCAAGTAATCCGTAAATTTTTTCCAGCATACAAGGCAACGTCCTACATCCTCACATATGCTATATATCAAAACAAAAAATGCCTAGTCCTTTTTTCCCTCTTGGGAATTTTCTCATCTTTCCAAATCCCTAATTTTCAGGGGATGCCAATGGCCAAATTCCTGATTTTCCACTTTTAACGATCAGCCCTGAGGTAGTTCCAACATGTTCCCCACTCATGGAGTCATGGTCAGTTGATTTTAACATGGTTGTTCCATTTGTCCTCCTGCAATAAATATACAATATTTTGTTTCATACAAGTGTGAAAGTGAGGTAGTTAGTAGAGTCAGATCAAATCTCTTCCCAACAGTCATAACCATTAATTACAATTAACCAAATTCGAAATTCGAAATTTCCATAAATGGAAAATTTTTTCCAAATTCGAATTTGCCAAAACGAAACATTTTTTCCTAAGAAATTTCAAATTCAAAAATAATTTATTTTTGGTGATGTCACATCCTTTCCCACTTCAATAAAAAACTGTCGTCAGTGTTCGTTCCTTTCTTGGAATAGGATTGGATGAGATTTATGAAAATCTCCCTCCAACTCCCAAGTGGCCTCCTCAGGGATAAAGTGCTTCCATTGCACCTTTGCCTAAGTGACAACTCTATTCTAAAGTGTTATTTCTCTCCAGTCCAGAATGTGTAGGGGTTCCACCTGGAACTCGCCTTCTAGTTCCACCTGCACCAAGTTCCAATCGATCATGTGAGTAGGGTCATGAACATACTTTTTCAACAAAGAAACATGAAATACATTATGAATTTTTAGATTAGCTGGAAGTGCAAGTTGGTATGCTATGAGTCCAATTCGAGCTAGTATATCAAAGGGCCCACAAAACCTGGGTTCCAACTTGGTGTAGTTCCCTATCTTTAGTGAACTCTTTCAGGCTTTGACTTTTAATTAACCATGATCTCCCACTTGAAACTCCAAGTGTCTTCTTTTCTGGTCTGCATAAATTTTTTGTCTGTCCTGTGCCTCCTTTAAGTTCTGTTGTACCTTTCTTACCATACTTTCCATTTCTTGGAGCATCTCTGGTCCAACCATGAGTCTATCAATCAGTTCGTCCTAGCTAATTGGTGTTGTACACTTTATGCTATATAGTACCTCAAAGGGGCTCAATTTAGCCAAAGTTTGGTACCCATTGTTATATGCAAATTCTACCAAGTGTAGGTAGTCTTCCCACTTGCTTGGATTTGTTCTTACATACATGTAGAGCATATCCTCTATGATTTGGTTTGTTCTTTCAGTCTGTCTATCCGTTTTTGGATGATAACTCGTACTAAAATTCATATTAGTATTTATCTCTGCAAACAATTCTTTCCAAAAAGAAAATGTGAATTTTACATCTCTATCTGAAATCATCGTTTTAGGAATACCATGCAGTCTAAAAATTTCTTTCATAAATATTTCAGTGATGCTTATAGCTTTAAAAGTATACTTTACAAGAATAAAGTGTGTAGACTTACTGAGTTTATCGATTACAACCATAATAGAATCATTATGTTTCTGCGTTTTAGGCAAACCTGTAATAAAGTCCAGTGATATGGTCTCCCATTTCCATACTGGTACTGGTAATGGATGTAATAGGCCGGCTAGATGTTGGTGTTCAACCTTTACCTGATGACAATCTTGGCACCTAGCCAAGTATTCTAATGTTTTTCCCTTCATATTAGGCCAATAAAATAATTTCCTAAGTGTTGTTGTCATTTTCTAGTATCCTGGATGACCAGAATACAGTTTCTTATGCACTTCATCCAAAATTGTTATCTTTAACTTTGTTGAATCTGGTATGTAAAGTCTGTTTTTAAATCGTAATAGTCAATTTTTATCGATACTCAGATCTGGTTTGCTTGAGTTTGTTGTAGTGTTTTGTAATTCTGCCACTATCTTAGTGTAATTTTCATCGTTAATACCTATCATCCTTATTCTCGGTTCTAGATCACTTTTTGCCCTACTGACATTTATCTCAAATAACCCATGGACTCTTCTGCTTAAAGCATATGCTACCTTATTTTCCTTACCCTTGATATGTATTACCTCAATGTTGAATTCACTCAAGAAGGATAGCCACCTTGCTTTCCTTTCATTAAGATCTGGCTAGCTAAACAAGTATTTCACACCACTATTATCTGTCAATAATAGAAACTTTATGCCCATTATGTAGTGTCACCACATTTTTAAGGCGTGTATCACTGTTGCCAATTCTAAGTCATGAGTGACGTAGTTTCTCTCATGCTACTTTAATTTTGGGGATTCAAATCAAATAACGTGTCATGCTTGAGTTAGGACACCACCTAGTCCTTCTTTACTCACGTCAACATAGATGGTGAAGTCTTTATTTGGGTCTGGTACTTTTAAAATGGGTGCGGTTGTTAATATTTCCTTCAACTTATTAAAATTGTCTTAACACTTATGTGACCAATTAAACTTGGTTCCTTTCTTTTGTAATGATGTGATAGGGTAGGCTATTTTAGAAAACCCCTCTATAAATCTGTGATAATATCCGATGATTCCCATGAATGATCAGATATCCGCTACATCCTTAGGTGTCGTCCATTCCATGATGACTCTTATTTTCTCAGGGTCAACTACAATGCCTTCTACAGAAATTACATGTCCTAGGTACTGTATTTTCTTTTGATAAAAATCACACTTATCGAATTTAGCATACAGTTTGTGCTTCCTCAAAGTTTGTAGAACTATTATTAAGTGTTCTTCATGTTCTTCTTTTGTTTTAGAATAGACCAGAATATCATCGTTAAATTCCAGTACAAAATTGTCCAAGTACTGACTGAAATTATTGTTCATTAGACACATAAATGTGGCTAGTGCGTTAGTGAGTCTGAAAGGTATAACTACGAATTCGTAATGTCCATATCTTGTTCAAAAAGTTGTTTTTATTATGTCCTCATATTTTATCCTAACTTGATGATAATTGGATCGTAAATCCAACTTCGAAAAGATCTTGGCCCCACCTACTTGATCGAATAAATCATTTATCCTAGGTAAGGGATACTTGTTATTAATAGTCATTTTGTTCAATTGTCTATAATCGATACATAGTCTTATAGTACCATCTTTCTTTTTCACAAAGAGGACTAGTGCTCCCCATGGTGAAACAATCAGTCTGATATACTCTTTGTCCAATATTTCATGTAGTTGTATTTTTAATTCTGTCAATTCTGGTAAACTCATTCGGTAAGGTGCTTTAGAGATAGGGTCTGAACCAAGTAGAAGGTCTATGGAGAATTTCATTATCCTTCTAGGGGGTAATTCATGTATTTCATCCACAAACACGTCTCTAAATTCACGTAGAACAACAAAGTCATCCAAGTTGGACTTATCTTCTTTTTCTAATAGGTTTGTTATTTGGATGACATAAACTTGGCAACCCTTTCTCATGCATTTATTGAATTGCATTGTTGTGACTTGTCTAACTAATATTGGTTTTGGTATACCTTGGGTTGTTCTAATAGTTTCATATTCGTCTTTATAGTTCAGTGTCTTTTCATAACAATCTAGTACTGCTTTGTTCTTTTCCAACCAATCCATTCCGATAATCACATCATAAGATCCTAGTGGTAGAATGTTCAAATTTGTTCTTATGTTTTGACCATCTAAGCTGAACTCAAAATCAGAAATAAAGTCAACTACTTTCCTTTTAGTTCTTGTATCTAGTTGTACCAACCATGATTTTGCGTGTTTCATTTTCCTAAGTTTATTTGACTCTACCACACCATGAGTGATATAACTTAACGTAGCTCCATGATCAATTAAAATAGAAATTTGAGTATTATAGATTTTACCTTCGATTTCCACCATAGAGGACCGGTGGTCAGCTTGTCATCCATCCAAAGCTGCATTTATCTGATGTAGGCTTATGCCCACATCACCCACCCTTGTAGCTTCCTGCAAATTATGAACAACAGTTTTGTTTGTTGTATTTAAACATGGACAATTCCTCCTTAGGTGAGGTTCTCCACATTCCCAACAATTCAATGGTTCACAGGGACTGTCCCTAAACTTATTTGTTCCCAGATTTATTGGTTTACCACTGCCTTGTGTACTTGGATTATTGCAGTGAAAATATTTTCTAGGAAATATTTTTGTTGCATTTCGATAAGGAGATGGCCGATATCCCTTCTTTCGCTAGTTCATTCGGTCTTGTTTCTTATCCTTCCAAGATTTGGGAAACTCTGCCCACTATTTGTACTAGTCGTAGCACATTTGTGCTTTGTCGAATACTTCACTCAAGTAATTGGGTTTGTCAAACTCAATTTTGTCCCTGTAAGACTGTGGTAAACAACTTAGGAACCGCTGGATTTTTACCTTGTCCCCCAGGATATAAGGTACAAACCTTAGTAATTCTAGGAATTTGTTTATAAGATCCTCCATCATCATCTGAACAAGTCGTAACTCATAAAATTATTTCATTTTCCTTTCATAGTAGATTTTAGATAGGTACTATTTCTTGAAATATTTCTTAAACTCAGACCATTCCATCTGTTTCTCTTTTAGGCCCTTGGCCAATTTCAGATCTTGCCACCAAATGCTCGCTTTTCCTTTCATACTGTAAATGGCCATTCTGACCTTCATATTGCTGGAATAGTTGTATATCTGGAAATATTTTTTGATGTCTAATAACCATGATTTAGCTTCCTCCCCTGTTCTGGATTCCCCATCAAGGGTAGCTGGTTTAATTTTCTTAAATTCTCCTTCAAGGTGGTCTACCTGTTTTCTTTTTCTGTCTATTTTTGTTTTGTCCTCAGTTGAAGGTGTACCTTTAGATGAACTATTCCCTTTTTCTTCTTCAGACCCATAATTCTCGGAGGCCCTTTTTTTGACCTCTTCCTCATTGTTATCGTCCTTTGGGCTTTTCTTTGTCACTATACTGCACATCGGGACTTCATTTATTTCCTGCTTCTCCTGCTGTTCTTTCTTTAGTTTCTCATTATCAGATTTGAAAACCTGCAGATCAACAATGAGATTCCTGATCGTTTCTAGAACTTTAGTAGGTGAGATTTTGTCACTATTCTTTCTCTTATTTTCAGGAAGTCTTTGTTCAGGATTCCCATCAAATCTAATTTCTACGTCATCCTGTGCTGCCATGATTAACACAAAACAGAAAAGGGTTTTCTGTTTGCAACAATAAAGATTTATTAGTTTTACATAAATATAATTATATGCTAAGTAAATCATATGGCCTTGTTCAAGGTCCAAGTGTTGTAACCTTCGCTCTGATACCATATGTAATGTACCTCAAATTCACCAATAGTTTTTTTCTTATGTTACCATTAATCTCCAATTTCATATATATTGAATACCAAAATGAGATAGTCTTTGTTCCTATTCACAACATGGTTGCAAATCTTCTTCCTACTAACCCATCATTAAAGGTTTAGGAACTTAAGGTTACTAGAATTATTTCACATGTTTAAATATGATAGGCTAGTTATAAGCTATAGTCACACTCTGCTTACTATATACTACAGT
>ML829258.1:21443-39728 GCA_009831015.1 Picea engelmannii | reverse complement strand
AAGCCAAACGTGATCTGCTAGTTGCAGTAGCTGCTATGGCAGCTCTCCTCCAAACTTGCGCACAAAACTGGGCACTGCAGTGCACACAAGTGCTGCTCTGCAATTTTGAGACTGTCTGCCAGAATGAAGACTGGCCTCCGGTATTTATATTAATTCTGTCTAACTGCCTCGGCCGACTTCTCATTCTGGGTATCTGTTTGTTCAGTATATATTATTTCTTCTGGCTGACTTCTTCTCTTGGAGGCTAATAACCTAATACAAGTTATCTTCTTGAGCCGACATGTCTTCTAGGGTTATTAGCCAACTCATTAGGGTTTCTTCTTGCTTCACGGAGTATTCTATTCTCGTCAGGTTTACACGTGGAGGTAAATACCTCCTGCAGCTACCATAATATCAACACTAACATCATCAAACACATTTCCCCCTAGATGATGTCTAGTAAATGTTACATCATTAAGTTATATCACCTAGGAAAATCCCACAAATGAAACATGAATCATTCCACCATAACAACATCATAAGAGAAGGGGCCATAACAAAGTGCTAACCCATCCAATCATCAAGTGTGTTCCCCATCACACATCCAACACATGAGGACCATGTAGAACAACCCCTCCTAGTGGCACCGACATCATACATCAACACACCAAGTCACTAAGAAACATCAGCAACATCATGAAACATCTAACTCCTAACACCATCATCTAACCCCTTGGGGGGCTCAGACCATCATCCATATCCAAGATAAGCATATATGCCAAAGCACACCACAATGAGATAATACGCTCCACACCCATCGATTATGCAACCAAGGGGTGATCAACAAGTAAAGCACATGTGAGAAGATCACCAAACCAACACGCACAATCATCTAACCAAGGAGAAGTTAGACTCCCCCAACCAAAGACCTTTGAGGAACCAACAACAAATCTCCATCAATATGTTGAAAATAAAAAAATGGAACCTCATACAATATGAGGTGTAACAGGTGGGAATAGAAGAATGGATGAAAATGGAGTGGAAGTGGATGGCCTCTCAACCTAAAGCATATATACTTATTTTGTATATATGTATTTGGCAGCATAGTGAATAGAGTTAGCCATTGGAATGTGGAAGGCAAAAGAGTGGAAAAAAAATTAGTGGAAGTGGAGGGCCTCTCGGCCTAAAGTTTTGTTGCCTCCTGGAATTTTTTTTGGCACTCGTCAACAGAGAATTGAAACCTGTGGAGCTTTGGCGCTCGGCCCACGGGGAGTGAATCTCGTAGAAGTTTGGAACACAACTAGCAAAAAGAACCACTCTGGTACCACTTGTAACAAACCTCACAATTGTTATGGAGAGTCATCACAAATAAAAGACATGAGGTCTAAGGTAACCCATTAGGACACACACACACATACATGCATACATACACAAGGGAGAGATGATATATGATGGATGTCGTCGGCTTATATACACTCTTTAGGGCTATATAAGCCAACGACTTTCATTCATTGTAATCATCTCTCTCTCTCTCTCTCTCTATATATATATATATATATATAGAGAGAGAGAGAGAGAGAGATGATTACAATGAATGAAAGTCGTTGGCTTATATAGCCCTAAAGAGTGTGTGTGTGTATATATATATATATATATGAGAGAGAGAGAGAGAGAGAGAGAGAGAGAGAGAGAGAGAGAGAGATGATTTCAATGAATGAATGTCGTCTGTCGTCGGCTTATATAGCCTTGAAGAGGAGTGGTCATGATGAGTTGTGACCCTAGCATCTATTTATATCAATAATATTAATTAATATTTAATATGGTAATATACCAAGCCAAACATATTACAAAGGCCATCAATTGTTCAAGTCAAGAGAAGAACACTTTGTTCTCGAAGCACCAATTATGTGAGGCCATCTAATGTGGTCCGAGTTATGACTAACACAATGCTAGTTTGCAAAACAACATGCTTGATGGTCCAAAAAGTGTACAAGTTAGTGTCTACATTCTAAATCATTGCTAATTTACATTACTTTTAGTTTTTTTTTGACTTTTTGTATGATTTATAAATTTTGATGTGTACGCCTTATGTACCCTTAGACATATTTTTTGGATACCATGCACAATTTATTCTTTCAATAATGTATTGAAAGATGTTTACAAACTTTAGTGGATTCGTGTGCTAATTGAAAATAACCTCAAATTTAGACTCTTACATCTAACCACTACCATTCACAAGCCATCTACTGCAAGTTGTCTAAAGTGGAGTTGCTTAAACAAGCTGACACGAGGTTTGCCACTTTCTACGAGGTTTGCCACGAGGTTTGCCACTTTCATGGTACATATTCTCCAGGAATTTGCCATACGGTTACGCTCAAAAGTACCTAGTTCCTTGTCTTAGAGAATAATTGGAGCTCTTATTCTTTCATCCATTTAGTGAAGAGAAACCAGTTCAAAGAAAGTGGAGAACATAGTTTACGTTCATACTACCTAGCACACTTTGTCTCATTGCCTGGAAAGACCCATGGTACAAGGAGGGTCCTTTCCAGAAATGGGGCCAATACACAGATGGCGTTAATGTGTAGATGAGGAGCCACAACCAAAGGGACTTGTTGATCTACATCAAGTTACAGTGCCAAAAGAAGAGCCTATAATTGAGAGCTATGATTCCCTGAAGATCTTGTTGATGAAGGACCTAAACGATGGTGACGATTATGAAGCGGCAGAAGACGCGCCTTGAGGACTCAACTATGTTGTTTTCTCTGTTTCATTTTCGGAAATGCCATTTTGAACGTACTTGTTTTAAGACTCGAGAGCTATCAATGATAATGATCAAGTTTTTCTAATCATTGTTCAACGTTGAATGCCAATTGACGAATGCTTGAATGCTTTGAATCTGAATCATTGCTGATTCATCATTTACATAAAGTTAAGTTATGTTTTTTATCTTTTATTTTTTTTCATATATATAAATTATTATGTGTACCCCTGACATAGACATGTTCCCTTTTTCAAAAAAGTGCGTCACCCATACCTGTAACCTTACCCTCCATATGACCTTGCTCTTCATTTTATTGGAGGTACCTGAATACAAGAGACTTCTTGAAAATGCACTTTATAACATATTTGGACTTTCCAATGCTGAATAAAACACTGTGTTTGTAAACTGTTACTGCCAGGTGGTTTCCTTTTTATGCCCTTACGAGAATCTCTTTTAGATTCTTTAACATTGATCTGAACATGATATCATATACTTGTCTAGTAGCATGTACCAGAATATTGAAAGTACTTATATTCTCATTATGCTAACAAACTACATCTGAGGTGGATGGCGCTTCTGGGCAGGACTCACCATTACGCAAGGTAGCATCCTTAGTATATGATCTAAAGGATAGCAAATGGAAACTCTGTTGTACTTGTTCCCAAACTACCATTTCTAACAAACTCTTCCAAATTACAACTATGATAAATGCAAGTTTTCAAGTATAGATCATATTTGTATCCAAAAACACAATTTGCTTCTGGAACCACTCCTGTTTGATGACAATTTATTATTCAGACAAAGGAAACCATCACATGCTTATCAAAAGTCTTCTTTGCAACCTGCACACTAAATGGTTATAAATGGCCTTCAGATTAAAAATATTATTGTGTTGGAGTACATGCCTTGTAGATTAGTTTTTACAAGAGTGTTGTTAGATGCTCTGTTGTTTTTGTTATTAAATGCTGATATAATATGAAAATGACAATGGGAATTTCTACACCTAAACCTATCTAAGTAACAGGTTTTACAATTGTTGAATGATAGGATTTGTGCTGTTCCTAATATCTTGTGTTTGTTGTGTGAGAAGAAAGAAGCCATGGATGAACTTAGCTTGATTAATAGCATTGAGGTGGATAGAGTATTTATTGGAGCTGGGTGCAACAGAGTTGTTAACACAGTTGCCTGGGGTCCATCCGATTTGGTTGCTTTTGGTGTTCACAATGCTGTTGCAATCTTTAATCCACAGGTGCTCTTTATCTAAATATTCTTCTCTCCTTTATGTATGGATTATTTGTAAAATGTTGATATCAGCAAACTGGAAGATATAAGATTCTTAAACTCATTACGAATCTCATACTGTGCTAATTCAGAGTTGCATGCATGTGTAATCTGAATTAATTGTTAGGAAGCTTCAGTTTGTCATCCATTATTAATTTGATGTAGTCTTTGAAATCAATGAGGATACCTGTTATTGACAGTAAATTCTTATATTGTTCATCTCTAGTGGACCTAAATCCTCAATACACACTTTCTCCACTTTTTCATGTGTTTAATTAGAGTCTGCTAACAGAAACTGGATGTTATACATTGCAGGCTGCCAAAATATTGACTACACTTCCTGGTCACAAAGAAGTTGTGAGCTGTGTGGAATGGCTTCCTCGGAGTAAGGATATATGTAAATGTGGGTATCTATCTCAACTGTAGACTTCAAAGGTTTTGAATATTTTGTAATACAAGCTGATATATGGTTAGGGTGTCCATCCCCATGTATATTTCAATTTTCAAGGTGATTTATGGCTGAATTATGGAAATCATTATGCATTGATGATTACAACATATGACATAGACATATAATTTTGGCTAAAATGTGTTATACAGTAAACCATCATGTCACATGCATACTGTGTGATGTTTGAAACCCCAACCTGAAGGCGCCTGGGACAGAACGTTAATATGCTTCTAGGGTAGATTAGCTTGAGAAGTGGTTGGATTATTATATGTATGCATATATCCCTAGGATGGATGCTGTTGGTGTGTCTATATATTTCTATGGATGTATAAGGATCCCTTTAATAGATGAATGTAGGAGTCCATACTCCAGAGTCCAGAGTCCAGATTAATACCCACATCAAATGAATCCCATTTTGTTTTATGAGGCGTAAGATTATTTTGATGTAAGTTGACCCTTGGATTTTTTGCTATCAACCCTAGTGTGGCAGTCTAAGCACTTCCCATTTGGCTATTAATAACTGACCCTCAGCAATAATATCGCTGCAATTAATCGTGATGTTTCTGATAATTTGAAATTATCGTGATAATTTCCGATAATATCCCGAGTCAAATGAAATTATCGCTCTGCTACATTTTGTTCCAGTTTTTCACCTTTAACTTGCGATTTCAGGTTTTTTTTTCTCTCATTTTGCAAACTGTGCCTAGGGGGATTGAGCTCTTAGGGTATTGTGACCATTTTCCATCAAGCAAACAAGGGGAAATCCATAGTTTTCATTGCTATCAACTAAGCATTTGTGGAGTGGGGATCTAGTCCAATCTACCATATCCATATTCCTAGGTATGTAGAAAAATTTATGCCTTTCTTTTCTTTGTTTTTCAAGATTTAGTATAGGGTTTGCAATGTCCATTAGATTTGCCTCTTCTTGCCATTTTTTAATGGGAGATTTAACACTTATGTAGCTATGATAGTTTAAGTGCAACATTCTTTAATTGTTTTGAAATTTGTGGCTCTGGATTTTGAATTTCCCCATTTGTTTTGTGCCATAGGTTTAAATTTCAAAGATTTATCATTTAATCAGTGCTCAACAAAATGGATCCAATGTGGGAGTCTGGTGAACTAGTGGATCATAATAGAACAAAGTTGAGTTGCAAGCTATGTGGAATTGAAATGTATGGCAGAATCAACCGCTTGAAATACCACCTTGCCAAAGTCCCAGGACATGAAGTGGAAATTTGCTCTGCAGCTCCCCCAGATGTTGTCCTTGTTGCAAAGAACTCCATTTTTTATATTACTAGGAAGAAAAAACAGAGGGAAGAATTGAGGAACCACATGGGAACCGCAAGCTTCTTAGTGGTAGGGGAAACCTAATCCTCGGCCAGGCATTCTTAACACACTATGATTATCCTTATAGTATCTAGAATCTAGATGCCTCATGATGATCATCTCATGAGATACATTTATTTTCGTTTTGATCTGATTTTGTATTACCCTATCATAACTCAGGACTTATGGCTCAAGAGTCAAGACAAATATCATATTCAGTATCGATGTTTGATGGACCACATGACATCATATACATATTATATTGCAGTTTTATTTTCACATTTATGTGACAATGTGTTTGTTTGATGTTGATGTTGCTTTAGAAGTTTAAAAAATTGAAAAAAGATGATTATTGTTGTATTTTTTTAAAGTTTTCCGATAATTTCCAATATTTTCCCCAACTTTTCCGTTAATTTCAATTTTGGACCTCGGCGATAAATTCCCGATAACGATAAGTGCAACATTTAATATATTTTTTTCATTCTTTCTTCCTAGAATCCAAGATGTCGACCTTTTGGATTTAAATGACTTGGAGCTTTCCAAAATCTTGCTATAGTACCCATCGGGTTTTTGGCTCAGATTACTTCAACAAATCCTCACTAAAATGGACATTGCTTCCCCCCCTTGGTCCACATTTTTGAAACTTACTGGCATATTTCCTTACTATGACCTACACACTTTCCTTTCATTAAGTGTTTGGCATTTATTTCTATCCAAAACACACCATTGTATTTTTAACTCTTGGTTGACCTTCGGAAGGAAACAAGATGTCATTTTGATAAGGGGGCAACAATAAGAAGAAGAAAAAAAGACTTTTGAGCGATGGGGAGAGTAGGTGGTACGAACACGTAGTGGGGATAAGGTGAGCACATTGCCCTTAATTGCTTGGTTAGTGATGGCTCTGTGTGAGTTGTGGTTTGTTCACTAAATGCCAAATTTATTGGAGCTTGGGTTTATATTCTGCACAAATCCAAGGAGGATTGGCTACCCCTCCCATCAATGGGGAATGTAGTCTCCATGCAAGAGGAGCTTGTGGTGGGTTTAAACTCGGACATGGAGATGGTGATTAGTTTGATTCTAGGAGACGAGCCTCTCTGTATTGAGGGAGTTACCCCCTCCTAGGGAGATTTAGAAATTGTTTCGCCGCATGGGGATTCCTCATTGGCAATTGTGAATACGGATTTGCTGATGGGAGATGGAAAGTCCTCTGTCTTAAAGAATATGGTGCAAAGGATTGAGCTTCCTTTACAACCTTCATTTAATAATGCCAATACACCATCGTTGGATCTAGATACTTTTAACTTCTTCCTTGTTGACAACAAGGAATACTTTGAGAGGCACATACATTTGGAGACACGAGGAGTTATCCTATTCTTTTTATGCAGAATGTTAGATGAGGAGGCCTTTAACTGTTGGTGCCTTTTGAATTGGGAGGCTCAGGGGTTCTCCTTGAATTCTTACTAGGGTTTGTGTTTGAAGTATGTTGACATGTTGTTAAACCCTGATGTTGCATCTTGCCATGTGTTGTAGTTTGGAGCATGGAATATTGTTGGATATCTTGCTGATGTATAGTTTGGGAGGGTGGATTTCAACCCATATGATCATGGTCAAGCACATTACTTGCTTTGGTTGGAATTCTTAGCATGCCCGCTGACTTGTGCCCTTTTGTTGACCTCTTTGCTCATAGGTTTGGTAAGGTTCTTATCGAGACGATTGATATAGCTCTTTCCATGTGAATCTGAGAGTATGCCTGAAGGTGGACCTGAAGCATAAGCTTCCTCCCTTCATTTTTGTGTGTGCTATTGATGGAGTTAGATGACAAAAAGTTTGGTATGTGTTATCACAGGATTTGTACTTATGCAAATCCCTCCACAAGATCCCCAAATCTTATGTAACTATTGAAGCTACTACAACTGTCACCTAAGTAGAATCTTCCCTTGTTTTAGTGATGGAAGGGGTCCACCACAAGGGAGGCTTCCTTGGTGACTTTAGGGGATCAAATAACAAGATATATCCAATCCTACCACCCCCTATCTTGATCACCTGTTAGTTAGGTTTAGGTCTAGGAAGGAAAAGAGAAGTTGTAAGGTGATTGTTGTACCTGCTCGGAATAGTGAAGAATTTACAACATATATTGACTATTACCAAGCTAAATCATGCAACAATGACTGCTTTAGACACTAGACAAGTAAAATTGCATTGGGTGTTGCAAATTACAACAGTAAACAATTATATGACAATAATAAAAGATTTGCAACAAGAAGAAGAAATAATGCTCAGAAACACCACAATTGATCATGAAAAGTAAGTTTTAAGCCAATAGATTATTATCCAATTGCTAGAGGTAGTTTCTGAACAAATTAAGCCACTTTTAGATAGGTGTATGCAACGATCTAATGTAATTTTTAGTGGCTGTAGCAAACTTTCATAACAACAACAAGAAATACTTGAAGTTTGCTATAGTTAGAGTTAGTAGAGTTAGTAGAATCCCTGAGAGATTAAGAAAAGTGATTTTAACAACTACTATAGCCACAATAACTCCTAGATCAGTGTCGTTGTCATTTTAGGGCCTATGTAGTCTCAAATGCATTAAACTTGAAGATTGATCTAGATGAAGCAAAAGAGGTAGAGTATAAACCCTAAGGTGCAAGCACGTTCGGGCCTTAGGATTTAGACTTCAAGGAAAATAATATCTAGGGTGCAAGCACGTTTGGGCCCTAGATGCCTTTTTCCCCTTCTTGTAGCTTCACATAGGTCAAGGACCAAATGTCTAGGGTTAAAACCCTAAAGTGCAAGCACTTTTGGGCCTTAGGCTTTTAACCCTAGCAAGGACGTTTCACAAACTTGGACACAAAACTTTACTATGAAGAGAAGCACTTATGTCTTTCTCTTAAGGTTTCAACCAAACAATGATACTTGCAGCAAGAAATCAATTTAACCATTTACATTAACAAGAGACAATAGAATTGCAGAAAATTACTTACTTCATCCAAGAATCAAGAAGCATAAAACCCTAATTGTAGAAATAATCCATCCAAATGAGCAAACCATCCTTAAGAGATCCTCCTTCAATCATAGCACATAAGAGAAAAAGACCAAAATGGCTGAAATAGCGAAACTTTAAGTGTTACCCCTCCAAATGAGAGAGGAATGTGATGATCCAAAATAAAAATGACACCAGCCTTAATATATGAGGCTAGGCCTAGCGTTTTGTCCACATAACATAACATAACATTAATTTGAAGTGAGGCCTACCCGCCATTTAACCTTTACAAAATGCAAAAATGCAAAAAATGCATCATAAGGGTCACACGTGTGGTGACGTCAAGCCTTCCTAGGCTAGAAGGAGGCCTCCAAAGGCCATGTGGCAACAATCCAAGGTGAAGTGATGGAAAATGGTGTATCTCCTCACCCAAGGTCATGTCAATCATCACTGATACCCCAACTGTCCATTAAACCTTAGCACCATCAAACCCTAAAATATGATGTCATCATCAAATGAGGGCCAACATCCAGGATCCAGGGTGTTGCGTCCATGCTGGAGAAGGCTACATCTCGTCTCTGCATGGTGTTTGGCTGTCTGCTGCTGCAACGTCCTTGATCCAGTAAATAATGAGCTCTGGAGTACTCTGCCTAGCCTGTGGGCTTTCAACCCATCTGTGTGCCATCATGACCAAATCTGCTCAAACCAAGCCCATCTGTCCATCGCCCATGATTCCAAGGATGTGAGAGATCATGTTGGAAGGTGGTGAGTTACTAGATGACTCACTGCTCTGCATCACATGTGCGGAAGTCCTGCAATAAAGGCTCAATGTCCTGGGTGAAAACTTAGGATGTCCCTCAAAGAATCATGTCAGGGCCATTAAAAAAGTTCAAAGTATAAGACAAGGTAAACCAATGTTCTTAAGAGATATTAGTCCTTAAAACATGCAAAGTAAGTTGTTACTTATAATGTAAGCCATGTAAACATTTCACCTCAGTATCCCCTTCAAGCATCACACCAGCCCAAGACCTATGCGAGTTGGCAAGTTTAAATATGGGAGGGCCTTCATCCAACCCTATTAGGTGTGCCAACTTAGACATGAAATAAAAAGATGCAGGTAGAGGAATAGGTCTTGAGGGAAGCAGGAAAGAAAGAAACCCTTCAAGAGTAAGTGTGATGGTGATATGAATTAGGGATTACTTCATGTCTTATGGTGTCATTAAATCCATTTCTATGAGCACTTTTGTAGAGGGAGCGTTCGCTGCTTGAGATACCCTTTCCTCGGTACTTTTTGCATTCCGAACTCCTTAATTTCCTTTTGATACCCAATTATCATTTGCAAGTCCCCTTTACAGGTTTCAAGCTTTATTCCTTCATTTTTTACTGGGCTATGGTCCTTTATAATTGTGCATTCATTCGCATCAGAACATGGGTGATTACCATTAGAGGGGGTAGAGCTCAACCTGGCTGTGGCTTTTATGGTGGCCTTTGTCTTTTAGCATATACATATAGAGAAATTGCATCAACCTCTGGGCCTTCAGCCCCTTCTTCTCATGAGAGAATGGACCTTGACCCATTGCCGAAGTTTGGTACACTATGAGAGGCTCTGGGATGGAGTGTTAAGTATGGTGGGGAACAAAACGTTACCCTTGTGAGGCCCCCCCAATAGTACCCCTTTTCGTTGGGCGGTGACAACAGAGGACTAGGGCATAAAAGTTGGCCACCAAGGTGAGACAAGACAACAAACACAATTCTCCAAGCTAGTGATCCATTATCCAACATCAACCAAAGATCCTCATCTACATGCCCAACAAATTAAGCACAACACTTCGGATGAAAGAAGGACTAACATACCTCATGGTGACGCTGGCTTACCATCTCCCATACATTGGATTGCTTGGATGTGATGAGCCTTGGCTGATCTATAGCTGTAGAGGCTAATGAGGCGGGCTGCTGGGCTGCCATCTGTGGACATGTTGATCATCATCATGGTCGGGATCATTGTCTCCATTGCCCATTGCGAGCCATGAGACATGATCTCCTCTAGTTACCCTTAGGCATGGGGGGGTAACAATACATTAATATTTTGAATGCATGCTTTGCATGTTAGGCATAGGGCCACCTTTTAGGGATTGCCCTCTTTGCAGGCTAGAGCTGAGTGACGCTGCAAGTGAGGAAGGTGTTGCGCCCCCCTCTACTTCTTAGGGTATGGGGATAGGTGATACTTCTATGGCTTTGGCATAGGGAGTTGGGGGCAGTGGCCCCTCAGTTGCTACTAGTCCAAGAGTAGTTGGTACTTCATTTGGTGGTATAGGTGTGGGTTCAATGAAGGTCCCTAGTGGCCCAATGGTGCAACTTGATACTAGGGTTAGCAGTTCTTCCTTGGTGGTTGGGTAGTGTCAATACTATCCTGGAAGGTGTGAGGGATGATGATCCGTAGTTATAAGTAGATTGTATGTGATGTTTTGCAAAGATTTCAGCCAAATGTGATTTTCTTGTAGGAGGTCAAATCAACTAGCTTTGAGCTGTGGAATTGGATGAGCTATTGTTGAAATGGGCGCTTTTAAGCTTCAAATCACTGTTAGGGAAGTGGGGGTGTGGTGATTGCCTTATCTTCCTATTTGTAGAACTTTGTGGTGCCTCATGGTTTAGATCCTAAGGATTGATGTGTTTGGGTCACGTTGTTGGTTTAGGACCGCTTGTTAGGGTTTTGTGCTATCGATGCCCCTAGCCTCTATTCAAAGCGTGGCTGTCTTTGGGATTGGATGGCTTCACTCTTGACTGTGGAGTGGATTATCAAAGGCGATTTTAACATGGTTGAATGGGAGGGTGATCGAGGTGGTGGCGTTGGCATTACGATTAATGGATCTTAGAAGAAATCTTGCGCCCGATGCAAGGCTGTTCTTTAGGAGTTTGACCCTAATTGGAAACAAGAGGGGGTTGTCTATGGTGGTGGTTCACTTGGATCAATTGTAGACAGGGACGGGAAATGGTGTAGACTTGATTGGATAGGGTTTATGGCTTGAGGGAGGACATTTCATTATTAGGCAAGCTTTGGCTAGTGGATCTATTGATAGATGTTATGGGCTCTGAACATTTTCTATTCAGATCATGATCTTGGTGGGTAACATGATTGAATCGACACCTTCAACGTTGTTCAAGTTGAATGTGTCTCTTTGGGAGTTGGTAGATTTCTATCCCATGGTTTAGATGGTATGGAATCTTTCCCCTAGGCTAGTGGGAGAGCAGGGTTGGATTCTTTGGTGGGAGGTTGTTGTACATTGCACCATCAAGTTTGTGAGAGGGTGGGGTTAGATGATGGCTTGTAAATGAATAAAGGAGTTGTGGGAGGCACAACTTAGACTTGAGGAGGTTCACATTCCCTTGAAGAGGATCTTCATAATTTGACCCTTCAAGAGAATGCTATGTGGTTGGAGATGGTAGTTTGTAAAGGAGAGGACTATATTGCTACGGTTTCCCATGTCCATTCCCAATTGCAGTGGACTCAAGAAGGGGACGAAGGTTCAAAATTCTATTTTGACTACTTGAAAAGAAAAGTGGCTTTGGACAGGGTTCTTGGTTTGCACAAGGCGACATTGCACTGCTAAGTTCATGAGAGGGCGGGGCCAGATGATGGCTTGTAAACAGTTAAAGGAGTTGTGGGAGGCATGGCTTAGACTTTAGAAGGTTCGTATCTTCTTTGAAGAGGATCCTCACAATTTGACCCTTCAAGACGATGTTGCGTGGTTGGAGATGGTAGTTTGTAAAGGAGAGGACTATATTTCTAGAGGTGCCCGTGTCTATTGTTGATTGTAGTGGTTTTAGGAAGGGGATGAAGGTTCAAAATTCTATTTGACTACTTGGAAAGAAAAGTGGTTGTTGATAGGGTTCTTGTTTTGTGCAGGGTGGTTGGATCTCTTTGGGCTTCATTTTTAGAATATTTTTTCTCCATATGCTTTCATGGATCACATGGTGGCTGCTAGGGATGCTTGTGGTTGGGTTGTCCTAGGCAAGGTCTTTAGTGGTGATCGAGACAGGTTGGATAGAGACTTCTTGAAAGAAGAGTTTTTTTGCAACTCTTACTTCCATGCAGAATGGCAATCCTTGGGCATGGATGGTTTTCCTTGTGAGTTATACAAGGTCATGTGTGTTAAGTTTTGAGCTATTATTAGGTTTCTTTTCAATTTACTAGATAACCATAACATAGGTAGGATCACTGAGGGAAACACAATCACAAGATACACATCATTTATCCTGGGAAACCCTCACGGGGGAGAAAACCCAACAAAACTTCCTTAATATAGATAGCCAATATAATGCCGAGACAATAAACCAAAACACTAGAGAATATCCAACACTGAGCAATGCGCCTCTCTCTTCCTTCTTCTCCCAACTGCAGCTCTCCAACCTTGTGCACTTGGTGAGTGAATGAGTGAGTGAACAAATGAGGTGCTAACCTCCTTTATTTATAGTAGCCGGAAGGCGCTAGAAAGGTGTCTCTTCAATGGGCAGGGCCGACTTTTCTTCTTATTGGTTAAAACCACTTTAATTGGGCCTAGGGGTTGACTTCTTAATTAGCATAATATAATTAGGGTTTGACCAATCCATAAAAGGGGATTTGGTCATTTACAATGCTCGACATGATCAATCCACAAAAGGGGATTGATCTAATTAATAATGACTCAATAATAAATAGAATACTCTTTGCAGTTACAATATTTGAACACTCCCTCTTAACAAGAAGGGTATTCGACAACATCATTAGGAGAGAGAGAGGGCAACAACATCAACAACATCTGGAATACTGACTGGCATATCTATAAATCATCAGAAGTTTTTCTCATCATCAATATCATCATCCACAACAAGGAGCTGGAATGGCATCATCATCATCTGCATCAACATGGATTAGTATAACACTAATACATCATCATTAATAACAACACGAGGCCGATACAACATCAACAACAACAACAACATCACAACATGAAGGCTGGAGCATCATCAACATCAACACTAAGCTGGAAATCTTCAGCACGAAGCTGGCATCACATCAACATCAACACGGAGTTGGAAATCTTCAGCACAAGGCTGGCATCACATCAACATCAACATGAAGCTGGAAATCTTCAGCACAAGGTTGGCATCACATCAACATCAACATGAAGCTGGAAATCTTCAGCACAAGGCTGGCATCACATCAACATCAGCGTGAAGCTGGAAATCTTCAGCACAAGGTTGGAAATCTTCAGCCCAAGGTTGGCATCACATCAACATCAACACGAAGTTGGAAATCTTTAGCACAAGGCTGGCATCACATCAACATCAACACGAAGCTAGAAATCTTCAACACGAGGTTGACATCACATCAACATCAGCACGAAGCTGGAAATATTTAGCACAAGGCTGGAACAACGTCATCAACATCATGTGCAACATAATGAGGCAGGTGCAACAACATTTTGTGGTAGTCTGACAGATCCAAAGGATCTGTTCAGGGATGATCAGTCCCCTAGGATATAAAATCCTAACTGAGCTACCCGCTATTGGTTAGGATACCATAGTATCATCAACACTACTCCCCCTTTCGAGGGAGGTCCTTTCAGACTATACCAAACTTGTCTCGAAAGTTTTTAAACTTTACACAAGACAGAGGCTTGGTCTGCAACCTGCTCATCTGTGCCAACATATTGGAGCTTTAAAGCTTCCCTCTGCATCATATCATGAATGAAGTGATAGCGGATCTCTATGTGCTTCAACTCATCATGGAACACATCATCTTTATACAACTCTGGTTATCACATAGGTTCATGGTGGCTTCCATCTCCAGATCAAATAGATCTGTCAACAACATCCGAAGCCATATGGCTTCACAACTGGCGGAACATGCAACAATGTATTCCGCTTTTGCCGTGCTGGGAGCAATGCTAGATTGCTCCCTACTTTTCCATGAAGTCATGGCTGACCCCAGACAAAAACAACATCCTGAAGTGCTCTTTCTCTCAAAAACACTTCCAGCTCAATCTGAATCAATATATCCATACAATCTGAAGTCATGATCTAATAGAGACCAAAATCCAACGTACCCATAAGGTATCTCATCACATGTTTTGCAGCTACAAGGTGAACACGTCTGGGCTCTACCAGATACTGACTCAAAAGGTGTTCACAACAAAACATATATCTGGTCTGTTATCCGTCAGATACATCAACGAACCAATAATTTGTCTGTATAGAGTAGCATCAACCAATTCTAACAAGGTATCTACCAGGAGCTTCAACTTCGTTTCCATGGGTGTGTTCATGGATTTATATTTTAACATATCAAATCTCTTCAGTATTTCAACTGCATACTTCCCTTGGTTAAGGAAGATCTTCTCCGGGCTCTACCAAACTTCAAGACCTAAGTAATAATGCATCACGCTTAGGTCTTTCATCGCAAATTCTGTAGTGAGCTTCTTCTTACAATTTTGTGATGAGCTTTTCTTCTCTGGTTTAGAATAAGTCATCCACATACAACAATAATTTAATTGGCTCATAACCTTGAAGTAAAGTTTAGAATCAACTTTACTCTTGGTAAAGCCCAAGCTCGTCAGGAAACTGTCAATTCTGCCATACCAAGCTCTAGGAGCTTGCTTCATCTTGCAGACATAAATTTTTCTATCTTCAACTTCAAATCAAATTTTCACATCACTTTGTACCAACCTGGTACACTTGCTCAGCTGCAACTCAATTTGCACAATCATGTGATAGCTCTATGTGCTTTTTGCATAGCACTATCTGTCTCATTGCTTGAGAGTATGTCCTCTCCTCTTTTTGCAACTGTTCCTTCTGGAACTGGGACTCTGGACCTGCAACTGCTCTAAAGCTGAGAATGGTTGCTCCATTCTCACTGTGACTGCTGAAATCTGAGAGTAACTCCTCTACTCCATCATGGAAACAACTTCATCTGAAACTGAGAGTGGCTCAATAATTGATACTGAAGGTAACTCTTCTTCTTTCATGGAGGTAACTCTATCTTTTATTGTAGTCATGTCTCCATGACCCAACTAATGTACTGCACCAACTGCCACTCAATTTTAAATATGGGGATTGCTCCCCCTGCATCTCATATTATAATTGAATCATGGTTGTTCTGGTTGTCTTCATGAATACTGAAACTATTTCTTCAATTACTGGAGTAAGTGTCTCGTCATAGTCTTCTCCCTCTTGCTGGGAGAATCCTCTGGACACACATCAGGCTTTGTACATCTGCAACATGCTTGATCTGTTAGATCAATCTTGGAAGTCAATACTGACTTCTCTTCTAGTCTCACAGAAAAATCCATATCCTAGTCTATTTGATTGGCTTCCTTCTCTTTCATTGAAACAAGGGAATCTTCCCAGGAGATTTCATATCTGCTAGAAGTTTCTGAAGCTACGATCTAGTCTTCTCATGGCATCTGTCTCCCAATCCTGGAAGTTGTCTCTTCATCTAATCCTTTTTGAGATCAAGCTTACTCTTGATTTCTTCTGAGTCTACAAGGACTTCATCATCTCTTATGGGGTATACTTGGTGTTGAATACCAAGTCTAAATATGAAAGGCCGAGTCAGACTTCAAATGAGTTCTACTTCCTATCAAGGTGGCTTCATTATCCTTTGACCAAGTCTTCTTTGAGTTCTTGTTCTAATGTTTGGTCATCTTTGGAGCCTTCTGCTCCTTACAATCAATCTCCATATGAGATACTCTGGATCTCAAAAATAGCTTCTTCTTCATCTTCTTTGGTACATGGATGTATACTGTCATGTACACGACTTGGGTAGACTGCTTCATGTCTCATCTAATCTGTTGCCTTCTGTAACATTCACTATAGCTTCCTCAGGGTTATCATTTGTGACCTGAACCAAGGTCAACAAAACAAAAGGCAAGAATAATACTCTTTTGATAATAGTAATAAAACAATAGCACGAATAATCGTCATAGTAGCTCCTTTAGAGCTATCACTTGTGACTTGCCTGAAACAAAGATCAAAAGTAAGAAATACAGTACGAAATGAGATCAACACTCTTCTAGTGTTGTGATCAAATATTCCTCCATGGTAACCTGGAACCAACACAAGAAGTTTCTCCTAGAAGAGATGTTAATTGTATCTGGTAAATGATTACATTAAGCATTGACCTCAATATGCTCATACGCTACCAAGCATAATACTTTTCAAAGATTGCTACCTCAACTACAATGTTTACTTGTAATGGGGTAGTTATCAACTTGTCATGTGCAACTTTGAATCTTATCAACTTAATTAATCAAAACTCAAACCTGGAGTCTTGTCCTCAAGAATGAGTGTGTTGCTTTTCTTCCAAGTCTCCTTCACTCAAGATGACAAGTGCTTTCTTCAACCTGTCTTCTATACTAAGCCAATATGCTATCTTGACAGAAGGCTGTGTTAGAGAATAAACTCTATGATCTCAACTTTAATCAATCTATAATACCTTGACTTTAATTTTGACCAAAGTTTAGTATAATGGTCATAGCTTCAACATGCAACCTAGATCAAAATAATGTCATAACAAATAGATGTAGATCAGAATAATCAAACCTGGGTTGCATTATTCCTCTGAATGTGTTGGATCTGAGATCCTTCTGGATCTATGGCAAGAGATCCCTTCTCCTGCAAATACCCTCTGCAAATACCCTTTAAAGCTTAATTGTTTAAACATATGTGAGTACATACCTCTGATAGTATTTGCAGGTAGTGGCACCATCTGGTAGTAGTGGTAATAATTACAAACCCTTTAAAAACTTCAAGGGTGACTGCAACTAGTACTGCAGTTGATACTGGAACTGCAACTGCAACTGCAACTTAGGGTTTTATGAGGAAACCCTAATTTTTCAAACTTCAAATTTTGAAATTCTGATCCAGGGACTAGATGGACTGGGCTGAGGCGAGTTTGTTGGAGCTGTTAGATTTAAAAAATTTCAAGTTTTTCCCCTTAAAACTTGACCTGCGGAAATCTGGACTGGTACTTCTGGTACTGGTTCTGGTTTCCTGGTTTTTCTGGTTTTCTAATACTTCTGGTTTTCTGGTACTAGTCAAAACTATGGTTTGACTTTCCGAAGGCTCTGTCCACTGAAAAGGTGCGCTCAAGCTGCCAAAAGATTCACTAGGGTAGGGTGTGCTTTTCTAGATGGTTTTTAGGCAAATATTCTTCTCCAACAAAAAGCCCTAATTTTCTTGTACAACAACAATGACGTTTTTGCTTATCCAACGAAAGGTGCTCTCTTTAGCTTAGCTTTGAAACCATGTTAAGTTTTGAACTATTATTAGGTTTCCTTTCAATTTACTAGATAACCATTGCATAGATAGGATCACTGAGAGAAACACAATCACAAGATACACAACATTTATCCTGGGAAACCCTCATGGGGGAGAAAACCCAACAAAACTTCCTTAATATAGATAGCCAATACAATGCCAAGACAATAAACCAAAACACTAGAGAATATCCAACACTGAGCAATG
>ML829258.1:1685-15522 GCA_009831015.1 Picea engelmannii | reverse complement strand
CAATAATAATCAATAAAATCAGTAAAGAGATTCATTAATATGCTCATTTAAATGTGAATGTTTGGTCATTATTTTTATGGGTTTTGTTCAATATTAAAATACGACCATTGGCACTTCATTGGGGAGCTATAAGGATCTAGAAAACCATTAAACAACAAACAAAACCAAGGAATACATCGCTGTCCGATTAAAATTTCACCTACAGCCATAAATACAGAAGCATGCAAAGTGTTTGACGAAAGTCCAACACCAAAACCGGGAAGTTTTTCCCAAACTTTACAACCAAGAATATTTCAGAAAGTGTTACCCATCTTCATGATTTTACCCTATACTAATATGGATGTTTTCCTATATTCTGCAGCTAATTTGTCTTTCTACATATTTTTTTGAATATAAATGCAATATATATAAAAAATTATATAGATATATATATATAACAGACACTTCCCGAACGCTTCACTTCCGAGGATTTTTGGAAAATGACGCTTCTGACGCTCCCGCTTCCTAAAACGCTCTCGCTTTGCTCCCTCTTCTGGAAACACTGGTTTGCCACCATTCAGAGATGGTGAAGCACATTTTTTGGGAGTGCCAAGTTTTCTAAGAGTTGTTGGAAGTACATTCAAGATTGTTACTTAGTTCTCCTTCAGGGTAGGGTTTACTGGCGTGCTTCGTTATTTGGGGATTGCAGCTTTCTAGTTCGCTCCTCCTTTGGGATCTCGTAGTGCTTGAGAATCTCGACCTTATTTTCCCTCTAGAAGATCAAGTGTAAGTCCATTTTTGAGTATGAGATTAGCTCTATATTTGCGTTTCGTACCATGTGGCATGATGAGGTGCACCATCAACTTTTGGCTAAGGGTGCCTTGTTGATAAACTATGCCTAAACATTAGGTTATGTAGCATATTCAGACTTTATCTCGGTATTAGTAGCTTTATGTAAGAGGTTATGAAGTCCATTGTATATGTAGAATTTCTGAGGTCCTATGAGGCTGCCACCTAAGGTCTGTCCTTGACCTTAGTATGGCTCTAAGTTTCAACTGTATGACTGTCTTCTTTTGCTGTTTTAGGACAACAAACCGTCATCCCACTTTCTGCTCAATGTTTTGAAGGTTAAGTGCTTTTTTAAGGTGCCCTTGGAAGTGTTTTCTTATCTCAATATTAGCACATGCAATATAACTTAAAAGTTAAAACACATAACACTACCTCTAGATATTTAACTTTAAAATGCTGATCTACACTTCTAAGCATGCATAAATTTGACACAGGTATTTTTGGTCAACATGACCTTGGATAACCCCCCCTCGCGGGGGAAAACCAGTTTGGGATATATGTCTATATAATGATGATCAAAGCAAGAGATACAACAAATAATACAATACAATGGAACCTGAATACATAGCAAGCTCCTCACAAGCCTTGCCACAAGATCCAGAGAAATATGTGCCCAAACTTAGGTGCACCCTCTCCCTTTGCTGCTCTCTGCACTCAAGTGAAGCGCTCTAGCTCCTCTTTGACCCAATTAAGAAATCCCTCCACAAGAATGTGCTCTCCTGTGCTGCCTCTCCACTGAAACTGTCAGAACTGACTTCCTCCAAGCGATGCTCCTACTAGGTAGCCGTCAACCCACTCCACAGGTGCGCCCTCCTCCTAGTAGAAGTGATGACCATCAAATAACAAAGCCATAAACTGGATGCCTCTCTCCATAGAAGCATGCGCCCTAACTCTCCTCTGCTTATGCAACATACCTCATCTCAAGGCTCCAAGTCCTCCTCTCCTGGTGAGCAAATGAAGGAAATAAATGCGCCCTCCTCTTGTAGATGTGCCCCTCCTCCATATAACATGCTCCCTCCTAGAAATGGAAACTAAAACTCCATGGATATGCTCTCCATGAAAGCTCAAGGTAACAAGAGCTTCCTCCTCAAGCTCTCAAGGGTTTCTCTCAAACCCTCATCAAGTGCGCCCTCTCCCTCCTTGAGAAATGTGCCCTCTCCTCTTCTCCAAAACTCACAAGTGAAGAATGAATTTCAATAATACACTTTACCCTCCTTTAGCCTCCTTTGGCCAAGCCCTAAAAGATCAATGGCCTAGATCCAATCTAGCCAAGTCTAATCAATGGGTGAGATCTCATCCCAAAATCTCACTAAGGAAACCCACTGTCCTTAGTTTCTTTATGTCTATTAATTCATCCACATTGTGAATTAATTGTCACTTTAATGCTTAAGTGACATATTTCACTTTTGACTTAAATCTCCTATGTCAAAGTGAAATTAGAATCATAAAGTAAAGTACAAGGGTAATAGTCTTCCCCCTTTGTGCTTAGAGACTCATAAGCACATGGGGACCACTTTCCAAGGTACCCAAATCCCAACAGTATATACCCTTCCACTATTCAATTATTGTTTGTAAATATTTTTCTGTTAATATACGATGTTTTTTCAAGAAAAAAACACTTAGTTGACCTTCCTTCTATATAGATCTCAGGTCTTTTCTTTCTCTTAAAAGCCAAGTAGTATTGTTTTAGCAAAATGAAGTTTTGAATCATTTTTTTATAACACATGTTTATTCTAAAAGTTGTTTTTTATCATACTTTTGGAGTTTTGTCCTTTGTTCTTTGACTCTTAAGATGGATGATGTATAGTTCTTCCTCAGTCTCCATATGGTTTTATGGTGCTTTGATTGAATTTTCTAATCTCCAAATAGATTAGAAAATTTAGTGGAAAAATTTGAAAGTAAATATAAATGGTATTATGGAGCGAAAAGACTATTTAGTAAGATCAATATTTTATAGAAAGCAATTTTGACCCATTATAATCTAATGCTGGTTAAGGGATTAGGGTTGTAATCTAATTTGGATTAAATGGATTAGGTTTGATTGAATTTGTAAAAAACCTAAAGTAATATATGGTGAACAATTGAGTTAATACAATGAGATATGGAGGTGCAATTTTTAGTTAGGCTAGTTTTCCCAGTTAAGGGTTTCCAAGGTAAATCTTGTGTATATTGTGCATGTGCCATTTTTTTTTTTTTTTGGCACAAGTTTATCAAACTCTTCATAAGTTATGGTAATAGAAGTTTTGTTAATCTTTAATTATCCTTGAATTAGGGTTTGGATGAGTTAAAGACACCTAGGTGGGTCTATGCAGTGAACTCCTTGTAAAAAATGACCAAACAAAATTGTGAATTGTACCTTACTAAGCTTGAAATGGTACACAAACATGATGTGGTGTTTCAAATATCGTTTCAAAATTGTGATACACATTTCTGTACGTTTTATACATGTACCCCACACATTTCTAGGCATGCTATGTGGCCAAAACCCATGTTTGTGCAACTTAGCTTTTTCTGTTTTCACTCCTAATATTTTATGGAAGGGCATTTATAAATTGTGTACTAGTAAAGCTATTGACTTTGGTTTGCAACACTATTTTTTGAAACATGGAGTGGAGACATTGGCTCCTCCAATTGTTGTATTGTTTAATGATGTGGCTTGCCATGGTTTTCCTTGCTCTTGGTCCTAAAATATTAGTTGTCTAGTTTGCAAATTTGATGATTATTTTGGCTTGATTGATTATGGGATCGTTGTGATTGACCATGCTTTTGCTAAGTTTTATGACATAATCATTGATATGCATTATCTATCTTTATGACTAGTTGGAGAGGAGTTTTAGAGCCGGAGTTCACATTGGGTTCAAGGAAGATTATCAAAACATGGATCGCATCTGCACTCTTCGTATTATTGATGAGGAGGCTAGGCCGAGGTCTTCACAAGTTTAATGCTACATACTTGATTTTTGGGTCTTTTATTTCATTATAGATATGTTTGAGCAACTTTGTTTGAGCAACTTTGTGCTTTGAGTGTTCTTGAGCTTCTTGTTTTAGTGTTGCCGAGGATTTATGAGAGAGAGTCAACTATTTTCACATAACCTCTAGGTTTGTGAATGATTTCAATACCACAGGGTTAGGTCGGTTTCACTGCTTGTTCAATTTTATGCTGATGAAGAAGCAAATAGTACCACATCATCTACCAAAAGAGGACGTGAGCGAAAGATTGAATGGAGGAGGCAAGCAATGTCATCATGTGTAGATTCAGAGGAACTGCTCAAGCTTATCTATAGAATTTGAGAATGCTTTCAGAGGAATTGTTATCGAACAATTTGTACTTGCCCAAAGCCCAAGGCAAGTGGATACAAAATTGGCGTAACTGTGAGTGACCTATCACTGTCACATTAATAGGAAACCCCTTTCTATTTAGGAGTATGTCAATTCTAACCCAAGGGAAACGTCCCTAGTGACCTGAGGGTTTGAGAAGGTTAGGGCCAAAGTGTAAGAAAGTTCCCCCCCTCTCACAGGTCACTCAGATTCAAAGGGTTCTTTATGTTTTATAGAGATGAAGCAAATGAGTAATGTTGTGTACCTTCCCAGAACAAGACAACAAAATAGAAAAATGGCACTTTCCAAGTACCAAAATGATATTAGTGCTTCATAAGACAACGAACTCTTAAGAAATGTACTAGCTGATATAAAATTACAGCAGTGTAACAATTTACAACAGCAATAAGAAATTTGTAACAGCCACAGTGATTATGCTCCAAAATGCTTGAGAAAAGACTAAAAATAGTAGTTTTAATTAGGCAAATTGATATTAGATAGTCACAAGCAGATTTAGCAATGTTTAGCTAGCAATATATGTCACTTTTGAGGTTAGTTTGCTGCTGTTAGATGGCCGTAGCAATCTTTTGCAACAACAACAAGTTGGTTAGTGATTTAGGCTAATCTAACTTCTAAGGTTAGTAGGAGTTAGTGGATGTTCCAAAGAAGATAGTTTGAAAGTAGTTTGATCAATCAATCACTTGTAGTGGGTAGACTAGTGCCTTCTAGGGTAATGGAGTCGATGATATCAACAACAACTCTTAGAGGAAAATGGCAATGATAATACTTAGTCAAAGGAGATGGAGAGGATGAGAGAGGTGTTGGTAGCCCAAGGCCTCAAACATCCAAGTTCTAGAGATAATTGCTACAAAGTAATGAAAATTAGGCCCTAGCAATATGCAATATGCAATGAAGTAGGGTTACTAGAGTGCTACAATGGTAGGGCTCTAGTATCTACTTCTAGATAGGTGCTCTTCAAGAAATCTTAGCAAGTGGAAGATTATAGAGAAAAAAATAATAACATATGTCTTTCTCCTAGGGTTTCAGGCAAGAAATTTCATAATCTTTAATATGAAACAAGTAAATTTACCATAAACATTCATTCACAATAAAGAAATGCAGATTTTCTACTTCACCAAGAATAATCAATCCAAACCCTAGTTGAAGATCCTCCATAATGAAGATTTGCCAAAATACACCAAGATTTGCCTCCCCAAAAGTTGCGCACCACTTAGTTTCAACCAATAATCCTTAAAGAGGGCCGAATTTCAGAGCACACACTTGTGTGATGAAAGATAATGATTAAAAATGAGAGTTTTCTCTTTTATACAATATCAATGACCTTTAATTAGATTTAGGTCATAAAAAGGCCGACATGGCCAAATTACATTAAAATCCATTTTTTTACACAAATTCAAATAATTAAACCCTAAAATCACTTTTAGAGGTGACGTGATGCCCTTCTAGGGTGATGTTGAGCCTCCTGGGCCCTGGATGATGTCACACGTGCCAATTAGCACACAACTGCCTCCATAATGCCAATCCTGACGTTGGGTGACGTCTAGGGTCACAAAGGTGATGTCACGGGCCTCCCAAGGCCAACGTCTAGGTGGAAGAGCAAGGTCCCCCTGGGTCTAGGTCTGCCAAAGTGTCTCTGATGAAACGTCCTTTCTTCCTGGTGCAAGGCTCTGACATATCTCTGCCCCTGGCTGGGGTCACAACGTCCATCTGTGGGCTTTTAGCCCTATGGAAGTTCGAGCTAATCATCTCCCCATTTGTACATGTCCATCGGGCAAGTTCCTGCAGTAACAACAAGTACGCCCTCCAGGGGCTCATAAGTCATAGGGATCATAGCAATGTCAATCATATCTAATAATCAAATTACCCAAACATGTGCATCAAACCCCCCTTTACCCAGACAAATGCTCAAAGACGTTATGCAGTTTGGGGTGTTTCCCAGGTGTGAACCAATCTAGGTCATGTAAGTGTGTGTGAAATGGCATAGGGGAAATGTTTGGGCAGAGGGTGCAGTGATAACAAGGAAATGTAGGTCTTGCCTGTGGGTGCCTTTCTAGAGGGTGAGTTGCACCTTATCATGGATTCCTTTCTTTCCTAGCCCATTTAATGCCTTTTATTCTTAGTCTTATTGCTCTTTTGATTTTCTTTTCAAGGGAAAAGTTGGGGGACATTGTCCTGGCGTGGTGACCAGAGGTGACAACGTTACCCACAAGCGTTTCACAGAAATGAGAACGCTGACTCGTGATGAGACCCCCTTTCTCTTGGCTATGCCACCAAGAGCCACTACCCTAGCTAGGTGACCAGATAGATGGTAGTGTCATACTGCTACATGCCCATGGACCTAATGGGCCGACTCATGATGAGACTTCCCATCCACCAACTAGTACCTTGAGTTTGATTATCTTATGGGTCCCCTTTTCTTACTGAGAAGCCTTTTATTGCTTTCTCGGGAATCCTTGGGCGAAGCATCCCAAAGGTTTCATTTTTGGCTTTTAACTCTTGCCAGCTACCTTTACCCTTTGGGCCTTTAGCCCCTTCTTCCCACGAGGCAAGGTTCAACCCTTCCTAGTGTGGCAAACCCAATACCCGAACAAAGGCAGGCGAAAATGAGAGGAGTGAGGATGGAAAGTGGTAAGTATGGAGGGAATGGACGATGACCTTTCATCTACCCACCCAGTGGCAACCCTATCCTAAAGGGAGATCAACTTACTAGGGCATCATGACACCCTTCCATGTATGAATGAGTTAAAGAGCATAATTTCCATGCAGACATTATGAAATGAAGGAGAATCCAGTGCAACATATTCAAGTTCTTCAATAATCAGAGTGACACATACCATGATACCCGAACTCATTACCTCATGGAGCAAGACTTACTGCTGCTTCAGGACCAGGTTGGTGGGATGGATGTTGCTGCTGCTGATAGATGGGATGCACTGAAGAAAAGATGGGCCCTCCAGGGCCATGGTCAAGTCATCCGGCTCTCGGCACTCCATGTCTAGGATCTTTGGGCCTTGAGACATGATCTCCTTAGTTATCCCTAGGATAGGGGATAACAAGAATCATTCGAGATCATAAATCTCGAAAACCTACGATCGTCACTTGAGGTTAAGGGTTGGACACCATTTATGGTTTTAATTCAGGGGGGTGGGCTCGACTTGATGATCATGATGGTTCTATTTCTTTTTGGCCACTCCTGTAGGGAAAAATCGATCACTTTTGTGAGATATGAACCTTAGTGGGGTTAAGACAATACCTTGCTTTCAAAAACCCATTTAACTTCTCGTGGCTTCTCAAGCTTATCTATGTATATGAGCTTGAGCAATTTTTCAAAGAATCTACACATGCTAATGATGCTCGAGTAGTTTTTCAAAGAATGTACTCATGTTGATGATGCTTGCCTTCTGCATTAGGTCTTTCTCTAGCATCCTCTTTTTATAGATGACGTGGTACTATTGGCTTCCTTCGTTGAGGGGCTCCAACAACAACTTCATGCATTTGATCAATTTTTGAATTTAGGAAGCTAGTGGTTAACCTTGGTATGATTAAGATTATGCTCTTCAACATCACCAAGGAGACACTCCCTAGGATTTCATATTTCTTTTAGGGGATAGTTGGTAGAGCTTACTACGACATATATTGATTTTGGGGTACAATTCAATCGACCTTCTTTGATGAGAACCAAAGAGAGTGAAATTATATTGCTTTCCACAAGTGACAAAAATAGGTTAGTGGGACTAGGAAGAACAACATTTGACAACAATAATGAGTGCTTAGAGCATCTCCGAAGTTGTCTAGAAATTAATTTTAAAAAGAAGGAAAGAAAGATTAGAAGGGAGTGAACCTAAAAAGGAAAACCGTAGAAAGTGAAGTAGATAGTCCATCAAAAAAATGAAAGACCCTATCAACAATGGAAGTCGAGCAAGAGTAAATGCTTGTTCATCATTTGAATCAAAAGAGGAGTCATCATTGCCCACCACTACTAATGTGCCAATGTTGATATTGTTGATGTCCTTTGGAGAGTAGCCAGGACTAAAAGGACTCGGTTGTGCTATCTTGGGAGGGAGAAGTTGGGAAGACCTTGTTGTATCTCCCTTAACATCCAAGGATGACGAATCCCTTAGTGAGGGGAGAAAATTGGTAATAGGTATATGCCCTAGAGGTTTTTCTTCGAAAGATAACAGTTGCTTTATGCTTGGTACAGGGAGCAATAAGATGATGTGACCTTGTTTTGTCATGTTGAGTGGCACCATCTCACTAATCTATTATTGTTTGTGCCAGTGACACCATTATCAGTCGTGCACCTAATGCATTTGGTATTCAAGGGGCATTGAAAGAAGGAGGTAATAGATTAATTAGGCGTGAGAATTAATGGCCACCTATTGGTTGCCTGAGCATTATAATTTCTTTTGTTGAAAATGCTTCATATATTCTTTAGAGAAAAAAATAAGTACATTAAGATTCAAAGTGATTACACCTTGTAGACAAGGGGAGTACTAGGAAAGTCCCGACCTACATAAGCTAAAAAGGCTAGAAAATAAGCCTGAGCCTCTAGAGGGAGGGACTGACATCAAGATGGAATGCACTAAGGTTGACCTTTAGGTGCAATTCAAGCTATTGCTTAAAGATCCTCTATTCCCCTAAAGTATGGGGGTGAGGAATCTAATTGAAAGTAACCCTACATCAATGTTTCCATAGAAAACCAATTGCATCCAATCGAATTTTCTAACAAAGAAATTTGCGACAATCTCTAACCATCCATATATCCCCTAGGTGGGGACCCTTATAAGAGAGTGGGGCTACCAAAAAGGAGTGAAATTCAACCAGAAACGACGCATAAAAATCTCTTGCAATTTGACATCTCCAAAAAACATGTGGAACTATCTCATCCTTGCTACACAACACAAAAGTCGAATTAGTAATGCCAACATTGTGAAGCTTGCTCTTGAGAGCCAAACCATGACGAAGCAAAATAGACCCTCAAACTTTATGTTTGAAGGAAGCATAAGCTTTCCAAATAGTCTAAAACCTTCTTAGCTATTGCACCATCGGATCACCAAGCCCCCATTATTTATTTAAGCAGGTACCAATGTTAGAGGAGTGCTCAATCAATTCATCTACATTGCCACTCCTCCATCTACATTGCCTCCAAACTGGGCCTTCTCCATGCATTTGCATTTTAAATAAACATAATTTTGGTATCATGTGACAAAGGCCCTTGTTTCTGCTAATTAGCTTTTGAGCATGATTTAAAGTGCTCCATATGTGCTAGTATTGGGTGTTGTGATTCCACAAATCCTTCAAAAGAAACAAACCTTTCCTAGCCAACCTTTTACCTTCATACTTTGGTGAGAGCCTAAGCTGACCCCTTGAAGACTGGAATGTACATATTGGCCAGTATGCTAGGTCTTAGTGCTCACAAGTTCATTGCCAATTGAAAGAGGCAAGGATTGTTTGCTAGGACACCCACACCCTTTTGAGTAGAATCGAGCCTAAAATCATGAATGCCTTCCATTACCAATAATGTCACGAATTTGAAGAGGACCTTTAATCCCCCCAATGTGCTGAGATTGTTGAAATCGGTGCCACACTAAGACTTGCTATGGGGCATCCCCTTTCCTTGTTCTTATCACCCATTTTTCGGCAAGGGCCACTGCTTGGGATTTTATATTAGGGAGGCCCAAGACACTTTGTTCTCGAGGTAAGGTACAATGTCCCAAGCCTCCAAGGGAAGGCCCTTTGATCCCTCCCTATTTGCCCCAAAGAAAGCTTTAGAGAACACACTATAGGGATTTATATGCCATTTGAGAAGAGAAGAGACATGAGGAATTCTACATGTCTTGTTGTTAAGAATTCTGTCCACAACTGTAATTCTCCCAACAAGGGTCAAGTGAAGGAGGGACCAAGCTTGAAGTTTTTAATCAGATTTTCTCATGATCCACCTTCATTAGTCAATAATAGAAACTTGTACACCAAAGGGGATGCCCGCTAAATGATGTTTCAACTTCAAGATGGCCTAACATTATATTGTAAATAATATGTATTCAATGTTTTACTTGGTCAAGTGATACAATGCCCACCCATAGTATTAGGCCAACCACGATTCTATATAATTGGTTGGTATGTATCCTAAGCCTATTGAAAGGAAACTAATGAAGAGTGTAAAGCAATGTACAATTTCAACATCTCTTCTGCCTCTTTTGTTTTCTTTCTCTATTGATTTTGCATTCAAGAGATGTAGACACTGTTTATTGCTTTACAGTGTTATACTGTTCCTTACATAGAAACCATTTTTCAAAAGTGTAGATGGCTTGATACCATGGGTGTGGAATGACTTGACCAAGTCAAATATTGATGATATATTAATTGTAATATAATGCTAGGGCGGTTAGTAGGTGACCATTCATTCTCATCAATGCTTCTCTATGGGACTAGCATCTTTGGATTGGTCACATCAAAGATTGTTGTTTTTTTGAGGTCTTTTTTTTGGTGGACAATTGGTGTTTGCATCGATGGTCTCCCTCAATAAAGACTTTCTTCTAAGCTCCACCTCATCTTCTCCCTAGAAGGAAAGTGATGCCATTATCAAGGATGATATCTATGGGAGCTTCATTCAAGCTTTTTGGATTGCCCATTCTTGACCTCTTAGTCTTAAGTTGGTCTCGAACTTCAAGCATTTCCTTCATGTTTCTTATATTCTTATTGTTTCTCTTGAATTTCTTCAATATCATTGGTCTCATAGGCATAAGCTTCCTCTTGGTCAACTCAAGGTGTGTTCTCAGTGTTATCAAAACTTAAAACTAGACCGAACCGATCGACCCCGAAAATGCAAAATCGGACAGGACCGGAAAAAAACCGGTTGACCAAAAACTACATAAAGTATTTAAATTTTGAAAAAAGACATTTATATTCATGTGCATCCATATGAATCCAAACCATTTATACACAAATATGCAAAGTTTCTCATTTATATAGCAAGAGTGCATACAACCAAAATAACACTGAGTGCAATCCATCTCTGAACCAAAATACATCAACAACGAGGCTTTAAATGGCCTCTAGAGTCTAAAATAATCATGCTACAACAAATAACTACATATCTTCAAGATCATTACTTATATTAGGATCCTCATCATCAATGTCACCCTCTAAGCATTAAAATAAGATAGAAAAAGCTTAACATGCCTAATAAGTGATTTTACTTGAGTGAAGGGTACATTTTTACTAGGGTCATGACAAAAGAGTTCAACAATCAATGTGACCAACATCGAGGTACATAGAGGGCTTGCTGCTCTTGATTAAATGCCGGTTCCATACCCTCATACATGATAGAATCTAGTGGAAATGTCGCAATCCCGCCAATCTTGAATCCTGAAAAATGTAAAGTCTGCTGAATTTTGAATGGGACCTAAAATCTACTTTCTCTATATTAAGTCCAATGAGGTTGGAACCACTCTCAAACATCCTCAACAATTAATGGTTAAAAATTTAAATAAAAGTGACATTCTCCTTTATCTTTCATTTTCATTCTTTTTAAAAGTGACATTCTCCTTTATTTTTCATTTTCATCCTTTTACTTTAAAAATTTAACATTACCATTACCCCAGGGTTAGGTAATAGCCCCCCCTTCCATTAAATAATTGATATTTAAAAAAAAAATTTGAATTCTATGGATCCATGACACGTCGTACGAATGCTTTACGGAACCGTTCGGTTCGGTGAAAATGGCCAGTTCGAGACCGAACCGGCCAAAAACGGTTCTGTGCCACTTGACGACCCTGATTTGCCTCTAAACCAGTTCAATTGGCCGATTTTGCCTGACCGGAATGGTTTTAATAACACTTCTCTGTAGTTGAGAGTAGATATTGACAACTACATTCCTCGTGAGTAATGAATTTGCAGGTTTTCTCTTGTACGAAGTGTAGACCAGAGAGCATTTACAATTTTAGGTGCTTGGTTATTTGCAAGATTAAGTGTCAATGTTATTTGCTCTTAAGGGACTGTTATCCCGCACTTTTAGGGATAACTAGGAGATCATGTCTCGAGGCCCACAGGTCCTAGATATAGAGATCGAGAGCCAGATCGACTTTAGAATGGCTCTGGAGGGCCCATGTTTTCTCCCTTTCAGCGCCTCTACCTTGCCAGCAACAACAACATCCATCACCATCGGCTTGGTCTTATGTCAGAGATGGTTCTTACTCCATGAGGTAATGAGCCCGGGTATCATGGTATGTGTCACTTTGATCATTAAAACCCTTGAATATGTGCATTTAATTCCTTTTGTTTCTAACAAATGCTTGGATCATATACTTGCCCACTTGACCATGTCTGGGGGGATTGACAGGATGCCTTAGTAAGCCTGTGTCCGTAGGTTCTGGTTTGCCACTGGGGGGATTTCTGAAAAGCCATCGTCCTCTCTCGTCATAGCACCACTTTTTCATCTTGCTTCCCGCTCACCTATCCCATTACACTTGTTCGGGCACTGGGTTGTCCTATCATTTGAGGATTGCACCTTACCTAGTGGGAAGAAGGGGCTAAAGGCCCAGAAGGTAAAAGCAAGCTGGCAAAAGATAAAAGCCTTAGAATAAAACCTCGAGATGCTTCGCCTAGGGATCCTCGAGAAAGCAATAAAAGGCTTCTCAACAAGAAACAAGAGGGACCTGTAAAATAATAAAACAAGACCTAGTCAGAGGATAGGGGGTCTCATCACGAGCCAGCCTATTAGGTCCATGGTTACCTAGCAGTATGACATTACCATCAATTGGTTACCACGCCAGGGTAGTGACCCTTGGTTGCATGGCCAAGGGAAAGGGGGTCCCATCACGAGCCAACCTTCTCATTTCTGTGAAAGTGCTTGTGGGTTGTTAATATTATGGTAGCTGCGGGAGGTATTTACCTCCATGTGTAAACCTGACGAGAATAGAAGATTCCAGAAAGCAAGAGAAAACCCTAGTGAGTTGGCTAATAACCCTAGAAGTCTTGTCGGCTCAAGAAGATAATTTATATTAGGTTATTAGCCTCCAAGAGAAGAAGTCGGCCAAAAATAATAATAATATACTGAACAGACATGTACCCAGAAGGAGAAGTCGGCCCCAACAAATCTGGTAGAACCACTATAAATACAGAGCGCTAGTTCTCATTTGACACATCTCAGAATTGCAGAGCAACAACTGGTGCGCACTGCAGTTCCCAGTTTGGTGCGCATGTGTGGAGGAGAGTTGCTGGTGCAGCTGCTGCAGCCACCGGTTTTCAATGTTGGCTTGAACTATCTCTTGCCTAGGGTTTGGACTATCTGATCAACTATTGTTGGTGATGCGCTACACCTTGTTTGGCTATCTAGCCTAGGGTTTTCTTCCGGAGTAATTCTTAGTCAAGGTTAAGGTGATCGGAGGGTGGCTTCGGCCTATGGTTGGGTGACGAGGGTATCGTCAATGGTAAAACGAGCACAATCTTCTATATTCTAACAGGTTATGGGCCCACACCTCCTTCATTCAATCTAAAACGTTGGAAGGAAACATAGCCGCTAGGATATTGAGCTTGCTGAGGAACTGCCGCTAGGATTATTAGCAGAAGCAACTTCCAAGACACTGCCGCTAGGGTTACTAGCAGGAGCAGTTGCAGAAACCCTAATCCTCTTGTTGAGGCACCTTAAGTGAATGGATTGGCCTAATCT
>ML829257.1:122697-150885 GCA_009831015.1 Picea engelmannii | reverse complement strand
ACAGTTGAAAGAATCTATGTGAGCTTAACTCACACAAGTTGTCATGTGTTTCAAAAGAAGAACAAACTAACACCCCCCATAAGTGAAATGTTGGGAGGAACAAAGAAGAACAAATATGACTCCTAGCAACCCCTCAAAAGATACACCAAAGTCATGTTGACTACTTCTGTCTTCTCATGTGTCTATTGATGGAATGTTGTAGACCTCTTCAACTTAGTGTCCATCTTCTCCCACAATGTAGTCCAAAATGCACTGAGAAATGTGGTATCCCCATATGAGATGATGCTCCTTGGCATCCCAAAGTGAACCCAGACCTATTCAAAGAACACTTTTTCTACTTCATGTCCCTTGATAGTCTTTTTACAAGGCATGAGAATGCACAGTTTGCTAAACATGTCAACTACCACAAATAATAGTCATGTCTCTTCTGTGTGGTTGGTAAACCTCCCACAAAATCCATGGAAATGTTTTCCCATGGTCGAGTGGTACATGTAAGAGATGGTACGGACCTTGCTTCCTATTGTTGGGTTTGTTGGTACAACAAAGTATACATCCTCTAATATACCGTGCTACATCTTCTTGCATTCTGGGCCAATACACATACCTCTGTAAGTTGGAAACTGTTTTCCCAACACCAAAATGTCCTACAACCTTGGAGGTGTGAGCCTCTCTGATAAGATGCAATCGTTCACCTTTAGGAACATAGAGCTTGTTGAGCTTATAGAGTAAACCATTTTGAAAATGATATTCAACCTTGCCATCACCTTTTTCTATATGAATTTATCTATGTAGCTGCTGAAACACCTCCTTGAAGTACTCATATTCTATGTATGCCTCTTTGTATGTATCATGGGTAAAAGGATCCATGTGCATCAGAATTCCCAAATATGTAACATTGTATGTGGGTGGTTGTGAAAGCATGTCTTCCAACTTATTTGTACTACCCTTCTTATACTTGATGACTAGATGAAATTATTGTAAAAACCCCATCCACTTGTAATTCTTGGTTTGTTGTAGCTTACTCTGGGCCTGCAAATACTGTAGTGGTTGGTGATCTGTGTAGATGATGGTCTCATTTCCCATCAGATAGTGCTTCCACTTTTTGACAGCTTGTACCAACACATAAAGATCCTTGTTGTAGGTAGGGTAGTTGAGAATCGCCCCATGAAATAATTTAGAATGATAGAAAATGAGCCTTCTTCCTTGCATGAGTACTGCTCCCATGGCATAACCACTTGCATCTATCTCCACTTCAAGGGGATTATACAATTTTGGTAGTGCAAGCACTGGTGTTTGATTGATCTTTATTTTCATCTCATCAAAGGACTTCTATTGATTCTTCCCCCACTGGAAACTCTTACCACTGGCTGTTATGGCGTGGGGTGGTGGAACTACCACTGCAAATGAAGCTATGAACTTCCAAAAGTATTTTGTTTCCCCATAAAAACTCCTAACTTCAATGACATTTGTAGGAATTGGCCATTTCATGATGACCTCCATCTTTTCTGGATCTATCTTGAGCTTGCCTCCACCGATCACATACCCCAAATACACTAAAGACCATTGAGCAAACTCGCATGACAGTAGTTGGTGGTTTTTCAGAGTCTCCAACATCTACATAATATGTGATATGTGCTCCTCCCAGGTAGCACTATAAAACAATATATCATATAAATAAACAATAACAAATGAATCTAGATAAGGGCGTAAACCATCATTCATTAGTCTCATAAATGTAGCTAGTGCATTGTATAGAATGAATGACATAACCAACCACTCATACAAAACTTTCCTTGTCTTGAAGGAAGTCTTCCAGGTATATTATTCTTTGACTTCTATATGGTGATATCCCGATTTCAAATCAATCTTAGTGAAGTACTTGGCATGTTGCAGTTGGTCCAACAGATTATTGATCCTTGGAAGAGGGTACCAATTCTTCAGTGTAATCTTGTTCAATGCCCTATAATTGATACACATTCTCCAAGTCTCATCCTTCTTAGACACAATTATGATAGGTGACCCACAAGGTGAGGTACTTGGTCGAATCATACCATGCTCCAACAACTATTGCAATTGCATCTTCACTTCATTCACTTCTATAACAAATTGTTTATACAACCCAATATTCGGCGATGGGGATTATGGAAATAACTATATTTCTTGCTCCACATCCCTCTTGGGTGGTATCCCTTTAGGATCCCTGAACACTCCTCTGTATTCCTGTAGCAACTCCTCCAATTGATGTTTCTGCTCTTTAGTACACCCTGCCAGGGATGCCTTCACTCTCATTGACTCATCATCAAACTTATTTTCTCTTAAGAAAAGAGAAACATATTTCTGACTAAAACTAATCAACTTATTGGCTTGGTTGATGTAGGACTTCCCATCCTTGATCAGTCAGTACTAGGTGGATCTTTGCATGAATATTGCATCCCTCATATACATGTAGGGGCATCCAAACACTACTCCACATACTTCAAGGTGTACTACGTCAAATTCTACTTCATCAATAAAATATGCACTTACAACAAATTTAATCTTACATTGTTTCATTACCTTTATCTCTGCATCCTTGTTTACCCAACACAATGGATAGGGGCTAGGATGATCGTGAACCTCCAATCCAAGCTTGTTGACTAGATCCACTGCTATGATATTAGTCTGTGAACCATAGTCAAACAAAGCATCTATATTGGTCTTCTTGACCTGAATCTTGATGTGGACGAGTTTGGTCATCTTCCTCTCTTCTTGGTGATGAAGGATACTCATATTCACCTCCTTCTGCACATGTGTCCAGACAATATTTTCATCCACATTGGAGCTACTTTCAACCTGATTGCTATAATCTATGGCTAGAAGGTTCTTTTTCTTTCCATCCTTACGATTATTCGGGTTCAACTTTGGATGTAGTTTCCAACATTTTTCCTCTGTCTTCTTATCTTTTCCCCCTTTCCACTTATGCTTCCCCTCATTGGAATCTTCTTGGTGCTATTTCTACTTTGAACCACTTGGATGACCTTTCTTTTGGCCTATGTGACGGGTGCCTAAATTGGCATACTTTCAACATTCTTCTAATACCTTTTTGCTTACCATTTTTCATTAATCACTTCCCTTTTGATACTTTCCTTATCTCATTTCTTACTTATCATTAAGGTATGAATCCTTCCCAATATGCCATTATTACGGATCATTGCATATTTATTAAAGGAACTTGTTGTTTTCCTGTACTAATACTACTATACATGAGTAATACAACAACTGCAACTCCTCACAATGGTTTCAATACATCTCTGTTGCAATTTCAGGTACAATCCAACTGCTAGAACTCCAAGTGTACTCTTTGTATTGCGACTCTAGCTAACCATTGCGGCCCCAAACATGTTTTTTATTGTTGCGACTCTAAGTACATTGTTGCTGCGATTCCAAATATAAATTATTCAACACAACAATCAATGTTGCAATCGATAGTTAGTAAATAGTCTTTATAGAGGAAAGCGACAAGAGACAAATAGATGACCAAAAAAAAAATCGATTTTTCCACCAATTCAACACACATATATCTTTTCTAAAATTTAACAAAATCATTGTAACTAGATGAATAGTTGGATTATGTTGGGAGGATGCCCATTTTGGAATAAAGAATAATTTTGGATAATAAAACACAAGACAACTGGCATGAAAAGCAGCATGTGCAAGGAAAACACGCATGCAGAGGAGTAAAGCATGTGAGGCATGCATGCAAGAAGACCTAACCATGCTAGGGTTAGGGTTTTGGTAAGAGGATGTAATTCCTAGTAAGACAAGAACATGTATAAATAGGTACCTATGAGGTCTAGGTAGGGGGTCGATTATTCTCGGTCGGGAGTTATGTTGTTCTGAGGTTCGGAGTTGGATGTCATGTTGGTATTCACGTGTCATACCATTACTCCGATCTACTTTTGTAAGTTGTTGAGTTGAGGAGAGGGACTAAGGTTGTACTATCCTCAAGGACGAGCCCTAGTTGTATTTATGAATTGTAAACATGTTTTGTAGGCTGGTGAGTCGAGCAATTATAAGATGGTAAGCTTATGTGTTATTAGGCCGGAGAGCCTAGGTGTTAAAGGCAAAGAGCATGTTTTGTACATGTAAACATTCATATTATTAATATAAAAACATCGTTGCGTGTAGACCGACGACGAAGAAAGAGTATGGGGGACTAAGCTCCACTAGGTTGGGTAAGGGAGAGGGGCTGAGAGGTTGGAAAGAGGGGCTAATCCTAAGGGCTTAAGCCCAAGAGAATAATAATAATTTATTATTATTCCAAAATCTGATTAGAGGGATATGTCTTATCCTAAGTTTCTGGAAAGGGAACGAATTTGAAATGGAGTGCATGCAGCTCCAGGAAGACAGGTGTCGACTTGGGTGCATGCAATTATATTCGAAGAGTCAAATCATGTTGGGGGTTCGCTTGCCATTCTTCCATCCTCCATCTAACCCATTTGGCGTCGGTCGATGAACTCTTCATCTTCATGCACCTCGGAGAAACCGCTCACTGGGGAAAAGCTGACCTGTGTTTCCTATGAACCCAGTCTATTTGCACTTTCCAAAACCAAGTCGTGCCTTAACCATTTTGGTTGCTTCCCTTTTTCTCAACCGTACTGAACCGTTTTTGTTTCCCTCACCTTGCTGGAACTGAGTCGAAGATTGGTTGAAGAAGCGAGTTGTCAGGCCCGTGGTTGAAGAGGCAGGTTGTCAGGCCTGTGAGCAACTCTCTCCAAGTGAGAGAGTGTGATGAGGAAGTGAGTTCTCCTAGAGGGAGTCCCGTAGCTCCTACATAGATATAAGAATTCTAGTTCGACATGTTGTTGAAGCCCAAGGTAAGGGAGGTGGAGCAACCGATGGACTGTGTGACAGTGAAGTTGCATACTCCTGGGGTGGGAAAGGCATGTGGGGAATGAGAGTCTGTGAGCAGTGGGCATAAGTGGCTCCTGGGAGAGAATCATTCCTCTTAAACTGTGTGAATTTCCTATTGACTTTGCCTAGCCTAGGAATCCCTTTCCCGTTGGAGTTTAGTCCTAGCTCGAGGGTGACCCATTGTTGAGAGTGATGAGCAGTGTGGTCTAAGGCTGGGAGGTTTGTGGAAGGTCTACACACAGTTGGTGGTTTTACTCTAGTTAAAAGATAAGTATAATTTCCATGCTTAATTATGTATGTTATGCATGTCTTTCTTTCTTGAAATGTATCACGTGTTCCGTTGCATATGGGCTTACTGTCAATTTTATTTGAATCTGTATGGTAGAAGTAACTGTGTTAATTGTTTTAAAATTCATTAAAATGCATGTCATATTTATGTGAATGTTCCACGTAGTGGCGTTTCCTGGCTTGAGTGTGGCTGGGGACGTTACAAGTTGGTATCAAAGCATAGAGAGAAGTTTGACAGTGACATTTCTCGGTCTGAGTGTGGCTGGGGACATTACATTTTGGTATCATAGCCATGGTTTCAACACCGAGCCTGGATGGGCCATGTTAGTAGAAGTTGAAGAAAAAGTTTTGGAAAATGATTGTTGTCGAAATGGACACAATTCAAGTTCAGAGCCAAGGTTCATGCACTGAGCCTGGATGGGCCAGATAAGTGGTCATTGGAACCAAGGTTTCAAGTGGAAATTGTGTCTGGAGGAACCAATTTTGAGCCTTAGAACATTCTTGAGTGCCCAAAGGTTACCTTGGCTGTGTTACAGAGCTCAGGAAGTGTAATAAGTTTAAGAAATGACCACAGAGAAATAAATCACAAAATTTGTGGTGTTCGGGCCATAGGATCTATTCGGGAGAAGGGGAATCCTTCATGACCGTCAGGTCTGGAGAATGTGCAGGAGGGTTAACTTGGAAGCCCTTCGGACTTCGCCACTTCGGTGAAGTTAGATGCAAAAATAAGAGAAGGGTCGAAGCCCGAAGCTCTGAAGTCCCTGAAGTGGATCTACACCGTAGATTTGGGGAGAAGAGCTCAGCCATTAGGTCAAGACAAGAACAGAAGGTAAGACACATGGTGAAGAGCGGATCAAATCCACATGATATACGTGTGAGTGGTTGTGAGCTGTAGATCTCATGACAGATTGTAACTTCGGAGTTCGACGATTGGGAGAAGTGTGATGCATTGATGCACAAATTTTTGAAGCCTGAAGTCCCAAAGAAAAAGATCAGACGTGGTGGGGTAGGATGACATCACTAGGGGTGATGTGGAACTTCCTAGACATGCCATGTGCCTCCACCTTAGTTGTTGAGAGATGTACTATGTGGACCCAGAGGGTAAAGAAGTCCAAAAATTTGGAATTCGGGAGACTAGAAGGAAGCAAGCGTAAAAAATTATGAAGTCTGAAACTTCAGAGTAACGTGGCATGATGATGTCACTTGGATTGACATGGACACATGGGTTGTGTGCCACATATCAGTGGGTTTTGAAACCATGGAAGATTGAAATTCCATATGGAACGTGACACGTGACACCCATCTGATTGGGCCACGTGTCAGTCGCTAGTATTTCCGTCACGTGGCACTCTGTATGGGCGTGGTTAGTGGGACCCCGAGGTTACATATCGTAGTTAAAGATTAGAGGATCCACACTGGCGTTGATCACGATACATCAATATTGACGACCATGAGGCATTGCAGGGACCCAAGTTGCACGGGAGTTAATTTCCTAATACGGTCCCGCAATCCAAACCATGGTTTTACCGAGGGATTACGTGTCAGTGTCACAATAATTGCGGGATGAAAGGCGGATTACTCCAAACCACCAATGCATGCCCCCGCAATTTAAAAGGCGTTAAGTGACATGACATAATGACGTCACCAAAGGTGACCATGAGTTATTCGAAGATTAATGGTTCGCGGTGTTGGGGGGTGTGCGGATGTGAAATCCTCCGAAGTTTCGAAGTCCTGAAGCTATGAAGTCCCAAAAATCAGATGCCTGAAGATCCACAGTGAGTGTTAGCCATTGGATACTTGGTAAACGTGGACTGTTGATCCACCCTACGTCGCGAGTTCGTTAATTAGGAACTCTGAGAGATTGTTGTGTTATGCTTCGAAAACTTCTGAAACCAGAGACCTGAAGTCCCGAATAAGCGCCTATCAACCTAGCGCTTGATCACAGCCTGTGATCGCATGGGTCGGGGGATAAGAGGAAAAGGGGCTAGTGCCCAAAATTTATTGCAGAGCAAAACATAGCCCAGAAGAAAATATCTGTGGGGATTCTTGATTGCTCGAGAACCACATAATGAAATCTGAAAATGATCTTTGAATCAAATTGGTTTATGAGTACTGTGGAATTGGTTTAAGACTAATGGCCTGACAAATTTCGGTTGACTGCACATTGTGGTTAAAGAGTTAACGATTGTCATAACCAAATCAAATTTCCGCAGAATACAGAGAATGGAGGGAGCATGAAATTCTTTCAGTTCAGAGGATGAAGCTAAAGGAATGGATGTCTATTTGGGAGTTGAGAGATCGAACACCAATGGGCATGGAGAAGAGATATATAAGGAAGGAAACATGATAAAAATCATTAAAAGATTGTAGAAATTTTCCCACGCTCACCGAGCAGATAACAAAAATCTCATGAGAGCCAAGGATCAATAAGGATAACTCAACATAAAGTTGATACAAAGGCTGGAAAGGATAGAAAAAAACTTGGATAAGAGGAGTGACTCCAGTAAATTAGGAAGTCACGGACCTCCTGATGAAAAGAGGAAATCAAGGAGTGTTGGTAGGAACCATCATCACTCCCAAGGACACTCCTAGAGGAGGGAACACAATAGTTCAAGCCCATCTCCTACCAGAAAGCATAGGAGATATGGGATGGATGAACTGAAGGGAGAAATGAACAAGATTAAACCTCCTACATTTGATGGAGAGCACAAGAAGGATGAAGATGCCGAGACATGGCTTCTTGGCATGAGGAAATATTTCTAACTGCAGAATTATTCCTCTCATGTCGAAGAAAGAATTGCAGTGTATCAACTGAAAGGAAAGGCATCCATGTGGTGGGATCAACATGTGCAGGTGCAACACATTAAAGAGAAAAATGTTACTTGGAAGGAATTCAAGAAGTATTTCAAAAATAAATACTTGACTAAGAGATATTATGACAGAAAGATGAAAGATTTCTTTGAACTCAAGCTGGGTAGTATGTCCATTGATGAGTATGAAATGAGATTCCTAGAGTTGTTAAAGTACATTCCTTTCATCAAGGATGAGACTGTAAAAAATTCAAAGATACCTGAGTGGACTGCCACCTTCCATTAGTGACAAGATCTAGTATGATGATCCTAAAACTATGGAAGAAACTATAAGGAGAGAAAAATGCTTATATGAGAAGCAAAGAGAAAACCCCACGTTCCGAAAGGCTTGGGATGACAAGAAGAATTTCAAGATAGATCAGAGGAAGAAGGGAACTAATCCATTCTTTTTTAGAAATAGTCCTCAAGGACAGTCAGGTTTTAGAGAGCCCAGAAAGGATGAAGTAGGTGGGAAAATGTCAAGACAACCACCTATGGAATGTTTGGGTTGTAAAGGAAATCATAGGTACAAAAATTTCCCCCACAGAAATGACAAAGTGAGAACTGTTCATAATGCCCAACAGGAAGAAACAGTGGAGGACATGGGCATAAGTGTACCAAGGATCTATGTATCCCTAGATAAAAAGAAAGCTGAATTTCAATCACACATGATTGAATTTGAAGGTATGATCCATAATCATACCTTTACTATTTTATTTGATTCAGGGGCTAGTCATAGTTATATAGATCCTAGATTGGTGGAAAGTTTTCATTTACCAAGAAGCAAGCATGGAAAATCTTGGTTAGTGCAATTGGATACATGACCCAAGAGAAAGGTTCTTGAGTTGGTTAAGTCCTGTCCAGTGGACACGAATGGACTGAGCACAAGGGTTGAGTTGAACATCTTACCCTTAGGTTCTTATGACTTTCTAATTGGGATGGATTGGTTGGACCAACACCATGTCATCTTAGACTGTCGCAACAAGGCATTCACTTGCCTCGATGAGGAAGGGAACCCAAGGAAAGTGCAGGGGATCCCAAGAGTAGTTACTGTCAGAGAAATATCAGCAATGTAGCGGAAGAAGTGCTACATGAAAGGCTGTCAAATATTTGCAGCCCACATGGAGGAAGCATATAAGGGAAAAGTGCCAAATATGGAGGACCATGCGGTACTAAAAGATTTTGAAGATGTATTTCAGGAGGTACCAGGACTACCCCCGAAGAGAAATATTGATTTCTCTATAAATCTGATGCTTAGAGCAGCTCCAGTGTCAAAAAGTCCTTACAGAATGAGTACTCTAGAGCTGAAAGAACTGCAATTGCAGCTTGAAGAACTTCTGAAGAAGGGGTATATATGCCCAAGTGTGTCACCTTTGGGTGCCCCGATCATGTTCGTGAAGAAGAAGGATGGGACATTGATATTTTGCATCGATTTCAGATAGTTGAACAAAGTGACTATTAGGAACAAGTATCCTTTTCCAAGGATCAATGATCTCTTTGACTAGTTGAAGGATGCCAAGATATTTTCAAAAATAGATCTTAGGTCAGGGTATCACCAGGTAAGAATAAAGGATGAAGACATCAACAAGACCGCCTTCAGAACAAGGTATGGTCATTATGAATTCACAGTGGTACCATTTGGGTTATCAAATGCACCCATTGTTTTCATGTTCCTAATGAATGGTGTATTCATGGAATACTTAGACAAGTTTTTCATAGTCTTTTTGGATGACATCCTGGTGTATTCCAAGTCGGAAGAAGAGCACGAACATCATCTAAGGATGGTGTTGTAGGTGCTAAGAGAACACCAATTGTATTCCAAATTGAGCAAGTGCTCATTTGATCAAAAGCAGATCCATTACTTGGGGCATATAATTTCAAAGGATGGGATAGTCGTGGATCCTAAGAAGATAAAATCCATCAAAGAATGGTTAGCACCGTAGAACGTGACATAAGTCGGATCCTTTATGGGTCTAGCTGTCTATTATAGAAGGTTCATTGCAAGGTTCTCAAGGATAGATCACCCCATCACTTCCTTGCAGAGGAAGGAGAATAAATTTCAATGGACAGAGGAATGTGAGAAAAACTTCCGGCAATTGAAGCAGTTGTTAACCAGTGCTCCAATCCTGAGGATTATAGATCTGAATGAAGATTTTGTAGTGTGCACGGATGCATGCAAAGAAGGAATGGGAGGAGTCCTCAGTCAAAATGGTTGGTTGTATGTTATGGATCCAGAAAGATGAAGGATCATGAAAAGAACTATGCAACTCATGATATGGAGTTGGAAGCCATAGTACACGCTCTGAAGAAATGGAGGCATTACCTCATGGGAAGGAGGTTTGAACTGAGAACATACCATAACAGTATGAAGTATTTGTTTGATCAACCAACCTTGAATGTTAGGAAGAGTAGATGGTTGGAATTCCTTTGTGAGTATGACTTTGATATCAAGCATATCAAAGGAAAGGAGAACAAAGTGGCTGATGCACTCAACATAAGAGTGCATGAGCTACATGCTACGACCATTAGCATGTATCAAACTAATATTAAAGGAAGAATTTTGGAGGCTGCAAATGCATATTTGCAGTACATGGAATTGGTGACAAAGCTGCAGCAGGGTAAGATGCTACAGAAAGTGGAAAATTATAAATTGGAAGCCGATGGAACACTCATGTAAAAAAACATAATTTATGTACCTAATGTCCAAGAATTGAGAATTATGATCTTAAAAGAAATGCATAATGTGCCTTATGCTAGGCACCTTGGATATCATAAAACAGTGGCAACAGTCAAAAGCCATTACTTTTGGCCAGGTATGAAGAAGGAAATTGCAAAATACATCGCCAGATGTATGGAGTGTCAGAGGGTGAAGGCTAAGCATAGGCACCCAACCGACTTTCTACAACCATTACCCATTCCTGAGTGGAAGTGGGAAGTGGTGAGGATGGATTTCATCACAGGAGTGCCCAAAACCGACAAGCATCATGATTCCATCATGGTGGTGGTGGATAAGCTTACAAAAGTTGCCCATTTTATTCCATTGAAGACCACTCACAAGGAAGCTAATGTTGTCAATATCTATATGAGGGAAGTAGCGCGATTGCACAGTATTCCCAAGATGATTGTGTCTGACAGAGACCCGAAATTTACCTCAAAGTTCTGGAAGGGGTTATTCAAAGGGTTCATAACAAAATTGAACTTCAACACTGCTTATCATCCTGAGTCTGATGGGCAGACAGAGAGGGTGAACCAAGTGATATAAGATATGCTAAGGATGTATGTGATGGAAAAACCATCTAAATGTGAAGAGTACCTACACTTGGTAGAATTTGCCTACAACAATGGGTATCAAGCATCCATGAAGATAAGCCCATTTGAAGCACTTTATGGCAGAAAGTGAAACACCCCAGTAAACTGGGATAATCCATCTGATAGGGCAGTGGTTGGGCCTGAGTTGCTCAAGGAAATGGAAGAACAAATGCTGAAGATTAAGCAGAATTTGAAGGCTGCCTAAGACATGCAGAAAATTTATGCTGATAAGAACAAGACCCACAGGGAGTTTAAAGTGGGTGATCATGTTTTCTTGAAAGTGAAAGCCAACATAAGTTCCCTAAAACTGGGAAACTGTTCCAAATTGGCAGCCATATATTGTGGGCCATTTGAAATCCTAGAAAGGATTAGACCAGTTGCATATATGATTTCATTGCCTCCATCCATGATTGTACATAATGTGTTTCATATTTCATTACTTAAGAAATATATACCTGATGCTAATCATGTAATTGATTGGAATGTGATTCAAGTGGAGCAAGAAGACATCTTGCAAGTGCATTTGGTGCGCATATTGGACCGAAAGAGAAAACAACTCCGGAATCGAGCCATAGGGATTGTAAAGGTCCAGTGGACCTGGTACGGTCATGAGGACGTGACATGGGAGCATGAGGATGCTATGCGGGCAGAATACCCACATATTTTTAAAGATTTTGAAAATATTGTTGATACCGTGTAAATAAGTTGCACTGAGGACAGTGAAAAAATAAGGGGAGGGGATTGTAATATCCCTAAGGACGAGCCCCAGTTGTATTTATGAATTGTAAACATGTTTTGTAGGCTGGTGAGCTGAGCAATTATAAGATGGTAGGCTTATGTGTTATTAGGCCAAAGAGCCTAGGTGTTAAAGACCAGGATCCTATTTTGTACATGTAAACATTCACATTATTAATATAAAAACATCGTTGCGTGTAGACCGACCATGAAGAAATATTATGAGGGACTAAGATCCACTAGGTTGGGTAAGGGAGAGGGGACTGAAAGGTTGGAAAGAGGGGCTAAGCCTAAGGGATTAAGTCCAAGAGAATAATAATAATTTATTATTATTCCAAAATATTATTGGAGGGATATGTCTTATCCTAAGTTCCTGGAAAGGGAACGAATGCTAAATGGAGTGCATGCAGCTCCAGGAAGATAGGTGTCGACCTGGGCACATGCAGTTAAAGCCGAAGAGTCAACTAGTGTTGGGGGTTTTCTTGCCATTCTTCCATCCTCCGTCTAACCCGTTTGGCATCGATCGACGACCTTTGTATCTTCACACACCTCTTAGAAACTGCTCACTAGGGAAAATCCGACCTGTGTTCCCTCTGAAACTAGTCTATCTGCACTTTCCAGAACTGAGTCATACCTTAACTGTTTTGGTTGCTGCCCTTTTTCTGAATTGTACTGAACTATTGTTGTTGCTCTGACCTTGCTGGAACTAAGTCGAAGATTGGTTGAAGAAGTGGGTTGTCAGGCTCATGGTTGAAGAGGCAGGTTGTCAGGCCTATGAGAAAATCTCTCCAGGTGAGAGAGTGTGCTGAGGAAGTGAGTTCTCCTTGAGGGAGTCTCATAGTTTCTACAGAGCTCTGAGTATTCTGGTCTAGCCTGTTGCTAAAGCCCAAGGTAAGGGAGGTGGAGCAACCGATGGACCATGTGATAGTGAAGGTGCATACTCCTGGGGTGGGACAAGCATGTGGGGAATGAGGGTCTATGAGTAGTGGGCATAAGTGGCTCCTGGGAGAGAATCCTTCCTCTTAAACTGTGTGACTTTCCTATTGAACTTGCCTAGCCTAAGAATCCCTTTCCTGGTGGAGTTTAGTCCCAACTCGGGGGTGACCCACTGGTGAGAATGATGAGCAGTGTGGTCTAAGGCTAGGAGGTTCGTGGAAGGTATGCACGCACTTGGTGGTTTGACTCCAGTTAAAAGATAAGTAACATTTCCGTGCTTAATTATGTATGTTATGCATGTCTAAGTTTCTTGAAATTTATCATGTGTTCCGTTGCATGTGGACTTACTGTCAATTCTATTTGAATCTGTATGGTAGTAGTAACTCTGTGTTAATTGTTCTAAAATTCATTTAAATGCATGTCATATTTATGTGAATGTTCTGTGTAGTGGTGTTTCCCATCCTGAGTGTGGCATGGGACGTTACAAATTGGTATCATAGCATAGAGATAAGTTTGGCAATGATGTTTCCAGGCCTGCGCGTGGTTGGGGACGTTACAAAGGTAGATCTTGAGGGTTAGATCACAGGCTGAGGAGCCTGGTATGATCTAGTCCGCCTCATTGTAAGATCTCAACTTGTGTTGATGGAAAGTTGTAAGGTGCGAGGCGCTGTAGTGTTGGAACCAAAATAATACCCAAATATTTGTGGACGTAGCCCAGGAAGGGTGAACCATGGTAGACCCTGCTTTATGTGACTAAATGTTATGTATCTTCTTTGGTGTTGATGATTAGATGTTAAATAAATGAACGAATGAATTAGTTAGATCTGATATTTTACATGTATGGGTAAGAATGACATTATAATAAATATAGATGTATGAGCTAGTAAATGAATGAAGATCATAGAGGATGCAATCACAGATCCCCACTCAGTCCCAGGATGCAAGCATCTGAGTGTTGTAGTCACCCATAGAACTATCTCTGGTGAGACTGTGCAGTGCATCCCGTGTGTTGTGTTTTCTTTTGGTTTACCAGGAGGGTCGATAGTTTTAAGTAGGGTTTTGTTGGAAACAAAGTGGACCTAAACCTAGGCCAGCCCAAGAAGGATATCTAGGATGAAGTAGAACCAACAAATGGTTCTTTTTCCGATTGGAATAGAAAGGGATTGAGTGACTGAGATCTGCTGAAGAATTGTGAAGATCTGGTGACACAACGTTAGAAGACTGAGAATATAAAAGGGGATGTTGAGACTGTGGAACCCAACGAAGGTAGAGATCGAGAGCTCTTTGAAAACAAAGGAGCTGGATTTTGCGCAAAAAGATAACATAAACCCGAAGTTAACACCACACAAATATTTGGACAAGTATGTATTCAACGACTTGCATGAAGCATTTTTCTGTGATTTCCTGCATGTGTTGCAGGAGTGGATATTGAGTTTGAAAGACAACCACCCTACAAATCAGATCAGATAGCTAGAATGGAATACTTTTGAGATCATGCAGTTACAACAAGTTGACTATAAATTTACGCGTGCAGTAGATTTCTGGTTAGACAACATTGTTGCAGGATTTATTACAGAATTTGCAGTAGATACCGTGAATTGTTACAGCGCAGTAGAGCACGAGTTTTTGAAGGGACCTCGAGGTAGGTATATCAGATCACTATATACTTCCATTAAGATGTTACTTTATAACAAAGGTGTAATGGCAATGGCATCGGACAACTAAACTTCCCTACGTGCATGGGGGAAGCACTGAAAAGATACAAAGAAATGGAGGAAGAGATGGATAAAGGAAAGAAGGATGAGGCCTTGGATCCAATCATGATAGAGGAAGACCAGATCAAGTAGATCATGGAAACAACTGGAAGAACCTGCAGTGGAGTACCCTACCAATATAAGATGAACAATAAGAAGAGAGCCATAGCCGTGAGGGAAGGCTTGGCAAGTGATGAAGAAGAGGTAGAGGATCTTCGGGCTATGGAGTAGATTGAGGAAATCCTATGCATGACATATTAAAGGAAGACAAGAGGTCCAAGAGCAGAAACTGGAGGCAAAACTCCTATCCATATCAGTGTCAGTGTGGAACCCATAAACCCATGTGCGACTAATACACCAGAAATAACACCACTGTTTAGGCAACCGAATTTCAACGGTAGAAATGCAACAGGAAGTACATCTACACAGGGAGAAACAACTGGGGAAGCCAATTCAGGAAACATTAGTCAAGGATATACACCGCGCGGAGGTAGTAGTTCAACATTAAGGATGGCAGGACATGATCCCACCATCAGGTTACCATAATTTAAAGGAGAGGCGTTGGAGGACCCTGAGAAGCACTTGTTCATCTGTGAAAAGATCTGGGAAGAAAAACATATCATAGATGAGGACACTAAACTTGTGCAGTTAACCATCACGCTAAGAGACCACACATTGGATTGGTACATGAGATTAGCTGGAAACAGTCCACCAGGAACAACCAAAATGATTATGGATATCAAGAAGTTGTTGATAAATGAATTCCGGAAGCCTAGCTCAGAGGATCAATACATGAATGAGATGATAGAAATTAGACAAAAATCTGGAGAATCTATCTGGGAGATAGACCGGAGATTGAAATGATTGAAGGGAAATATGAAGTACATCATGATAGATATGAATCATAAACATATGTTTGTCAATTCACTGCTACCACATTTGAAATACCCCTTAAGACAACAGAACTTTCAGACCTAGGCAGAGGCTCTGCAGGCAGCCCTAGAACTAGAAGAGAACCAATATCATAAGACATATCCAGCAATAGAGGAGATCAAGGAAGACCTGGAGAATCTAACATTCCAATTAAACCAGAACATGAGTAAGGACAAAAGAGAATTTGTTTGGTGTACTACATGTAGGATAGAAGGACACCACAAGAATGAATTCCAAACATTCGCATAGTACATGGCAACAAGACTGCCAAACCCTTTGCCATCAAGAGGACTATGGTGTGACATATTTAAGACACATGGACATGATCCATATCACTGTCCAATGATGCAGAAATACAAGATAGTTCCTAAGAGTTCATATTGCAACTTTTGCAAGTCAATAGGCCATGATGACAAATATTGCAGAACAATGGAGTTGATGAGGGAAAGAACATCAGACATCTATAGGGTGCAGGAAGAAATGATGACAGTGCAAGATGAAACACAGTTTAACCAGGTACCAACCCCATATAACACTGTGCCACAACAATATAACGCTACACAACCACAGTACAATAGCACACAACCATAGTATAATCCTGCGCAGTATAACCAGGTGCCACAATACAACACACCGCAAGGATATTGAACTGGATACATAGGTTGAGGATGAGGTAGAGGAGGATTTGGAAGAGGCAGAGGACCGGTAGTATGCCATAACTATTAACAACCATGACACTATGCAAGAGAATTTCCACTTCCACCTGTGACATGTATGTATTGTCGTGCATCTGACCATGACACTGAAGATTGTCCGACACTATTGGGTAACATCCAGGAAAAGAGAAATCAGGACAATCAGAATGTTCAATGGATTTTTGAAGAAGCGAGGGATGATGGAATAAATATCAACATAGTTACACGCGGAGGAGCTAAGACAAGAGATGACGTAGTGAGACAAGATCCAACACAACACCAATGGGTAAAGAAGAAATTTGAACCATAGAAGCAGTTTGATGTGCAAAATGAAAAGAAGATATTCAAGCAAGCCATAAAATAATTCTTGAAGCCAAACATTGCATCTACATCAACTGCATAGTATTCTCAGGACGTACCAACGTACAAGATGCCTTCATCGATGGATCACACTAATGAAGCACAACTGATAGGACAAGTAAGTACCATAAATGATTTTCTGCAATCTTGTGTTAAACTACTAAATGATCTGTCATTTGTTAAAGTGTTACAAAATATGTTAGAAAGACGTAGCACAGAAGTAGAGGGAAAGCTCGAACAAAAAATAGTTAATCATTTGCATACGAGGAGGAGAACAAGCATATAATTCAGATTGAATGCCAACATTGGTGATTTCAACATGGGGGATATCATATTTGATTTACGATACAAAGTGAATGCACTGCCCAAGAAGACATGGCAATGTATGGGAGAGCCCACATTAGGATATTCACCTGTTCAGCTGAAACTAGCAAATCAACATAGGGTTCTGCCAATTGGAAGGTTAAAGGATGTGATAATAGATTTGGGTGGAGTGTGCACTAAATCCAATTTCGAAGTAATAGAAATAGTGGATTTCACGACACCTTATTCGACATTGCTTGGCTTGGATTGGGTGTTTGATAATCATGCCATAATCAATTTGAAGACGAGGAAGATGACATTCGATTCAGGAGAGTACATAGTCATTGCGTCATTGGATCCATCAGAAGGATAAAGGTTTGTAGAACCCACTTGTTTATACCTGGAGGAAATTAACCAGTTGTACAGGACCACCACGCAAGAAGACGACTATGTGAATCCAACTACAGATGGGGTAATCAATTGGAGAAGTATCACGTCATGCACGAAAGACTCAGATACAGGGTTGGATAATTGGTAGCAGATATTACATGAAGTCTCCACAAGAAGGTGCGCAAGAATAGACCGCACAATAAGATGGGTAGGTACAAAGATAAGAGAACCTCCCAGATTTCATGGGGTGAATGACTTAGAAGAATTCCTCACAACATATGAAGATGAAGTGTTAGAAAATCAGAGGCTCTTAGCTTTGGACATAGCACTCAAGGAAACACCTGCAAGATGGTGGGGTGCGCACAAAGAGACAATCAAGGATTGGTACCAATGTGAGCAGTTACCGTGCATCAGATTTGGCGCAGAACAGGGAAACAACCAACTGAAGAGATATCATGGACATTGGACACCAACAAAACACTTAGAGAAGTGCAGACCATTATGGATAATGACACCACCATAAGAATGTTCTCATCACTTTATTCACACATTGGAAGGGATTCCAGCAAATTGGTATGTAGACCGGGAATTGCACAGAGGCACTGCAGAATGGACATCATTACAACAGAATTTTATAGTCACTTTCTCATGTGAGCATGAGAACACCAACATTGATTCAACACTCAAACAAATCAGAGGGGTGATATTCATTAAGGAACCATAAGTTGAACTCATAATATAGTACCAACAACAGAATAGACATACAGTGAAAGAACTATTGTCATGCTACCATGTGTAGGAAGAAGCACCAGATGAAGATGACCTGCACAACATTCAGATTACAGAAGCTGAAGGTGAAAGAGAGGTGGAAGTTCCACCTCTGGAATCAAAAGTGTTTGTTGCACCGATATCGATCAAGGTGAAGAAAGTCAACATTGGGACAACTGAGAATCCCAAAATGGCCAACATTGGAGACTACTGGGATGAGAAAACAATAGAAAGTATAACATATTTATTGCATGAGTACAATGACCTGTTCCCAACAACCTTTACAGTGATGAAAGGCATAGGAGGAGAGCTAGGAGAGATGAAGATACCTTTCAAACTTGAGGCTAGATCAGTCTGACAACCACCATATAGACTGAACCCAATATACAAGCAAAAAGTAAAAGCAGAAATTCACAGAATGTTGGAGGATGGAATCATCGAACCAGTGTAGGAATCTGAATGGGTAGGCCCTATGGTAGTTCAAGAGAAGAAGCAGGGAGGGATAAGGATCTGTGTAGATCTTAGGAAATTGAATGATGCTTTCCTACATGACCCTTTCCCTACCCCTTTCACAAATGAGGTATTAGAGAATGTAGGAGGCCAAGAAACATACTCATTCACAGATGGATTCTCAGGCTACCATCAAATCAAAATAGCCCCATAAGATAGGTATAAGACTACCTTTGACACAAAATGGGGATCGTACCAATACACAGTCATGCCTTTTGGACTGAAGAATGCACCAACAATATTTTCCAGAGTAGTCATATCTGCATTCAAAGAATTCATCTATCAATTTTTAGAAGTATATATGGATGATTGGACAGTCTACAATCTGTTGAAAGATCATGTAGAGGTATTAAGGCTGATGTTGGAAAGATGCAGGTGGTGTCAGATATCATTAAATATCAAGAAGTGCATCTTTGGAACCCCTTTTGGGATACTATTGGCCATATAGTGTGCAAACAAGGATCGCTAGTAGATCATGCCAAGATTGTAGTGATTGTCAAATTACCACCACCAAAATCAATACGCCATTTGAGAGAAACATTGGGACACACAGGCTACTACAGGAAATTCATAAAAGGGCATGCATAGATCATTGCACCAATGGAGAAATTGTTGAGGAAAGATAGTAAATTTCAGTGGAATGAGGACTGTCAACGAGGATTGGACACTCTAAAAGAGAAGATGCTAACAACACCAATACTAGTATTCCCAGATTGGGAAAAGACATTTCATGTGCATGTAGATGCATCAATGATAACACTTGGAGATATTTTGACGCAACCAGGAGCATGAGAGTTAGACCATCCTATAGCATTTGCAAGCATAAAATTGTCAGAGTCAGAGAAGAACTACAATACTACAGAAAGAGAAGGATCATCAATGGTATATGCACTGCAGAAGTTCGAACACTATCTACTTGGGAAACACTTTAAAATGTTCACAGATCATTCTTCCCTCAAATACCTAATCAATAAGCCAGTGTTGAGGGGGGAGAATTTGTAGATGGTTACTGTTGTTCCAGGAATTTGACTTTGAAGTGATAGTCAAACTAGGGAAGTTGAATGCAGGACCTGATCACCTGTCAAGGATCACCAATGGAGAAAAACCTACGAATTTAGAGGACAAATTCCTTGATGCAAAATTATTTTTAGTCCAAGTAGCTGATGAAAATTTTGCTGACATCATTCAATACTTGAGTACAGGGACCATGCCACAAGAATTCAACACCGCGCACAAGAAAAATCGGGTAGTCAGAGCTGCAGACTATCAATTGATTGCAGGACACTTATACAAGATGGGTGCATACTGCATTTTGAGAAGATGCGTACTAGAACATGAGAGGCCTAGGATTTTAGCATAGGCCCATGAGGGAATAGATGGAGGACATTACACAGGAAAAGATACCACCCAAAAGGTATTGAGCACAGGACTATGGTGGCCGAACATTCACAGAGATGTAAAGGAATACTGCCAGAAATGTGATGTGTGCTAGAGGCTTGGGAAACCTAATAGATGGTATGAGATGCACCTAAGACCACAAGTGAACTTGCAAGTATTCGACAAATGGGATATAGATTTTATGGGACCAATTAACCCACCAACAAAGAGGTTAGGAGCAAGGTATATCATTACTGCGATAGAGTACTTAACAATATGGGAAGAAGCAACACCAATAAAAGTTTTCAGTGCAGAGACAACATCATACTTCTTGTTTGAGCAAGTGATCACTATATTTAGATGCCCACGGATTTTGATGAGTGACCAAGGCACTCACTTCATCAATAGTGCCATCAAGGCTATGATTGACGAGTTTGAAGTCTATCATCAAAAGAGTACACCATATCACCCTCAAGCAAATGGAATAGTGGAAGCCTTTAATAAGATCCTAGAAAATGCATTAACAAAGATCTGCCATGTCAACAGGGACGATTGGAACTTGATGATACCAATAGTATTATGGGCATACAAGACTACATGCAAAAAGTTGACAGGGAAAACACCACTCAGGTTGGTGTATGGACAAGAAGCAGTGGTGCCATTAGAAATTTTGGTACCCAGTATATGCGTAGCAACAATCACTAACATGACAAAATGAGGTGTGGTATAATAAAGGCTAAATCAGTTGTTGGTGATGGAAGAAGATAGGATTATAGTAGGATTTCACCAAGAAGTACAGAAAGCAAGGGACAAAGCTTGGCATGAAAGACATATTAAAAGGATGAGTTTCAAGGAAGGATACCTAGTCTTGGTGTATGACAATAAATTTCTTCAACACCTAGGAAAATTCAAAATGCATTGGTTGGGACCATATGAAGTGAAGACTGTCATAGATGGGGGAGTTGTACAATTGAAATATCTAGGAGGTACATAACTCAGAGGAATGATTAATGGGAGTCGAATGAAACTGTATAGGGACAGTCGACCTCCTAGTACTTAAGAAGTTACCATGTAGTAAATAGATATGTATATAGGAAAAAAAAAAAGATTGTGCTAGACATCAGAAGACTGCACACAAAAACATAAGGGTTACTGTGCCAAACATCAGAAGACAACGCACAGTAAAAATAGACTTAGCGCGATGAAAAGAAAAGTCCACGTGCAATGATGAAATGACATATTGCACACTTGGAAAACTCAGTGCACCGGAAAAAGGACCAACGGTCAGAAAAAGACGAAAACTTGAAAAATGGGGGTTACAGTGGAAAGATGCCAACTAGCAGCAATTATGGGAAAAAAACCAGAAATTCGAAAAACAACGGCTACGATAAAGGCGCCAACCGACATTAACTATGAAATTCAATGAAAAATTACGAAGAAAGCTCCATTACATTAATCAATGATTGGGGAAGATTCTTTGAGAAGCTTCAACACTTGCCTATATAAAGGGGAACGCGGGCAACATAAGACCCATTGTGAATTTGTGGAATTACAAAGAGAGAGAGCACACAGAGCCAAAGTGCAGTAACATAGGAAAATTAGTGAAGAGTTAGTTAGGCAATACCAACCACTACCCATGATGACACCACCAAATATGGGTGCACCGAGCCAAGTAGGGACGAAAACACAGAGTAGCAGGGCACCACGGGAAGCAACAGAGCCTGAACAGGATGTCAGATAGCCCGAGGAATTCATCGATGCCGACACAATTCCATCGCCAGTCGAAGCACCAATAGATCCTACACCATTCGTGGAGGAAAGACAGGATCCAACCGCATCGGCCATGGAAGTCGACCCGACCAGCAACGCACAAGGACATCATGCACACAACAGAGGAAACCCACCAGATACTGTAGTGTTCAAAGGGGTCCCACAAGTAAATGGCCATGCTACTACGCAGACACATGCAATAGTACCCACAAACACCAGAGTTTCAACCGCGCAACAAGAGGAGGGTCTGGTTGAGGATATCACTTGTCAGCCAAACTTCAATATAGAAAGGAGACATATGGAGGTGGGGTCCTCTATCCAATAGAGAAGGTGGAAGGAAAAACAACCTATAACGCGATATCCACGCAGGCAGTTAGATGTAGTAATTGTTCTCATGCGAATTCCATAAGGAGTGCAAACCATGCCAACACTGCTAGGTTGTGTGGAGAAACTGAGATACTCGGACCACGATGTGGACGATGAGGGAAAATTATATGAATTTGCATAGCAGGTTTATTTGGACACTATAGGGATAGGACCCCTTGGAAATCCCATCCTACAACCAAATTCGTGGGCAATTGGCCTAGAAAACACTGGCATTCTCAACCTGCTGGAGATTCCCCACTTTGGAAGGGGGAAGGAGGTGAACAATTGCATCAAGAAGTTAATAGCAGTCCTACATGGAGGATTCCTCTAGATGGAGTAGTCTGTCTCCATAGATGTGGAGCTAATTTCACCGATCACAGGACTGCCATCAATGGGTGAGAACCCCGCACAATACCTGGATGAAAAAAGCAGGGAGAAGGCGCTGGAAGAAGAAATGAAAAATACATATGGCACAAAGAGAGGGTCACACGGTATAATCATCAAGTGAATTAGCGATGCCACGACACACATGGAAACTAAGATGATGGCCAACAAACTGTTGCAAAAGTGTCATGAGGAAAAATTCCCTGTCGGGGTCGTCGCAGCTGCAGCGCAGTGTGAAAATGGCACGTTGCTCAGCTGGGACCCCTACCTGTTAAACCTTTTCATGGAGGACTACAAATATGCGCAAGACCTCGACACATAGTTCCACTACTCGTGTCTACTCATGTTGATTGTGTTGATGGGGTGGAAGGAGCCCCCACATTCATACTTCTGCAACAAGATAGGTCGGTGTTGCGCATCACGGTGCACGTCACTGGGGAGCAACCCCAACTCCAAGCACAAAACCACGAACACGGGTACCTTTTCTAGGTACTTCACCGAGATACATGAGAGAATCGCCAACACTTGGAGAATAACCCTGGAGGTAGTCACGTAGTTTAAGGACGTCACCAACTTCAGGGCGTCCATGCATAATATGTGGATTCATGCGCGTAGCGACCCATGCAAGGAGTGGCTCAAAATGAGATACTGTGTCACAGAGGATGACGTAGAGATGTCTATGAGGGATTGGCCCGACGATTGGAAGATCCAAGTCTTATATCAAGAAGTACCTCAGGGCATAGACGTGGATGCAGGTCAGGCCAAGACACCTACAGGAGATAAATCTGCGCCCAAAAAGCTGAAGCAAACACAAAATTCAGTGCATCGAAAGAAAGGAGGTGCAACAAAGAAGGATTGTCAAACAAAAAAGAAGGATGCGTAGATAACAAATAAGGATGCGCAGGTAGGAAAGAAGGATGTTGCCTTGCAACAAAAAGATAAAGGAACAAGGGATACGGGAACATAGGGAACCCCCTCAACATCCACCCCCCAAGAACCAGTGCCACCTAAGCGGCTAATTTCGCAGTCAGGAGGAACGCATAAGAAGGCGAAGGCACACAAAGAGTCACCCAAATATACAATCACAGAGGATGATGCAGACCTTCTGGCTAAGAAGGTGCAAGACCGCGTCATAGAAGACGTGGAAGAAGCAAAGCATCAAAGGGGGCAGATATAAGACGACCTGGTAGATATAATATGACAAGGAATAATTGGAGCTCGTGGTCAGACAAGTAAATCTCTAGACCAAAGAAGAAAAGGAGCGTGCGGGTAAAATTGAAGAAGGGGTGACAACAATATACAACCACTTTCCGGACAACGTGCAGGCCGAGAGTCCAACGACAGAGGAAAAAGTCAATCAGATTTCCCAAAATATCGACCAATACATGAAACAGATTGAGGAATTGAAGGAGAAGCTGACTCTGACGACTCCACTAGAGGTTAGGGAGCAACAGAAAGTAGAGGTTGCAATCCAACTAGTAGAGTTAGAGAAACAAGTTAACATAATTGCATAATTGTTTGACAAAACAACACAACTCTGGACAACACTAGAGGAGGATGAGCAGGTCCAACAGTGGGACCAACAAGAAGAGAGGCTAAGTGCCAAAATCCAGGACCTCAAGCAGAGGCAGAAGATGATGGGCATCATTGAGTGTTTAAAAGGAATGCAGGACATGAAGAGATTATAGGTCGAACTGAAGACAGTGCAGACGCACAAACAAGAGAGACAGGCACAAATGGAACCCTTCCAAGAGCAATCAATAGAGATGATCGCACAATTGGAGGTAGAGAAGAAGAACATGGTGTAAAAAAAGGTGGAGTGAAAAGCCATGGTTCAGGAGGAATTCACAACACAGAACTTATAAGCGCTTACAGAAAAGGTCGTGCAGGTCCAGACACAAGGGAAGGGACTGACATACAAGTTCCATAGTCTAGCAGAGGATTTCAAAGGGGAATGTAGTGCCTAGGTGTCTCAGGACGAGCTACATATTAGTGTTGGGCGCATTTTGGAATAAATAATAATTTTGGAGAATAAAACACAAGACAACAGACAGGAAAAGAAACACGCGTAAGGAAAACATGCATGCAGAGGAGGAAAGCATGTGCAACATGCATGGAAGAATACCTAACCATGATAGGGTTAGGGTTTTGGTAAGAATATGTAATGGCTAGTAATCCAAGAATATGTATAAATAGGTACCTAGGAGGTCTAGGTAGGGGATTGACTATTCTTGGTCAGGAGTTCTATTGTTCTAAGGCTCAGAGTTGGATGTCGTGTTGGTTTTCATGTGTCATATTGTTACTCCGATCTATTTTTTGAGTTGAGGAGAGGGACTAAGGTAGATCTTGAGGGTTAGATTGTAGGCTGAGGAGCCTGGTGTGATCTAGTTCACCTCATTGTAATATCACGACCTGTGTTGATGGAGAGTTGTAACGCACAATGTGTTGTAGTGTTGGAACCAAAATAATAAAAGAGAAGAATAATCAAATCTTTTTGGACATAGACCAAGAGGGGTGAACCACGATAGACCCTCTGTTATGTGGCAAAATGTTATGTATCTTCTTTGGTGTTGATGATTAGATGTTAGATAAATGAATGAATAAATTAGTTAGATCTGATACTTTACATGCATGAGTAAGAATGACAGTATAATAAATCTAGATGTATGAACTAGTAAATGAATGAAGATCACAGAGGATGAAATCACAGATTCCCACTTAGTCCTAGGCTGCAAGCATCTGATCGTTGCAACCACCCATAGAACTATCTCAGATGAGACTGCGCAACGCATCTCGTGTGTTGTGTTTCCTTCTGGTTTACCTGGAGGGTCGATAATTTTAAGGAGGGTTTTGTTGGAAACCAAGTGGACCTAAACCTAGGTCAGCCCAAGAAGGATAGCTAGGATGAAGTAGAACCAACAGATTATCACGGTTGTCCATCCATTCCTTTGTATAATTTTAGACATTAATCATATTGTATAAGAACCTCAACTTCCCCAGAGCTTAAGGGGAGAGAAATATAGTGATAAGCATTCCACTGCTATTGTATTTTCATACTTCTGCAATACAATTTTCATTCTTGCTCTTATTTGTGTGTTTATGTGTTGGTGATAGTGTGATCCTAATTTTGTAGCTCAATACCTTGCCTAAGGGGGTAGGGCCTCCTTCTTAGTCAAGTACTTCTTGTATATTAGCATAGGATTTAATCTTTCGATTTAAGTTCATTTGTTTCAGTAATCATTTCATTTCTTAGTTTGTTGCAATTCCAATTTTGTAGAAATAGTGCTTGCAATTCATGCGTGGTTTATATTCAATTCCTTAGTGTTAAAATAATTCATAATTGTAAATTTCAATTCAACAATGTTTAGATTTCTACGAGTTCATAACCACATATGTTGTTACAACTCTAGATACTACAATTTGCCTCGCTTTTAATTTTGTCATGTTGTAATTTATGTTGTTGCAACTAGCATCGCTGCAACTCGCGTCACTGTGATTTCTTTTGTGTTGCATCTTCGTTGGTGCAACTCAAGTTGCTAAAACTATGCTTGCAATTGCACTTTATTCTGTTTTCTTTTTTATTCATGATAGCCTTATCATTTTGGGATTGATATTACATTTGATTATTATCAAATGTGCAAACGCGTAATTGTTACAATAGAACATGATCTTCATTCTACTTGAGAAAGTCACCAATAAAACATAGTGTACATTTAATTTCCGCAAGTGTGATATTTAATTTCCTATACTAGTATAATTTGGTGACTTAATTAAGTAACTTGAAACCTTGATTTGTGACATCAAAAGTACTACAACTCTTTTTCTAAAACAACACTAATCTTTGCATATATGGTGCATGACAGTTCATAAGTAAGATACGACCTCATATTGATAGTTAAATGCACAAATCTTCAGTTTTTCACTAAGTTAATTACGAAGTAATTGAAAAATCTGTCACTATGTTTTCCAAGTATTGTTCCTGTACACACGCCTCATCCACTATCATTGGCTTGAAGATCATCACCCGATTTTGTAGATGATTGTGTAAACCCATTAAATACTTGAGGAGTGCATATGGGTTCTTTGGAGAGATACCCAATATCATGGCCATCTTTTTGAATTGAGTGGTGTACGCATGTACACTCCTCCCTTGCCTCTGCTTGAAGTAGTGCCACCAGATCCATTGATCCTCTACATACCCAATAGGGTAGAATTGGGACTTGATGAGGGTTTTGAATTCCTCCCACCTAGTTACTAGTGGATCACCCTCCAGCCTAAGTGTTTCCATGTGGATTTCCCACCAATTTAAAGCATGGCCCTCTAACTCCAATCTAACAAACAAAATCTTCTTCCCTTCGTCTATATGGTGAATGCTAAAATAAACTTCTAGTTGTTGCAACCAATGATTCAATTTTAATATATTAATCTCACCTTGGTATGGCTTTATGTCCACTTTTGCTTCCATCTTGAATAGGGATTGTGAAGGGTCAACGACACTCAAACTTGACTGATCTTTCTCAGATTTTTTTCGTGACTCCTTTCTCAAGTCTTCTCGATTTCCCAAATACACCTATGATCTGATCTCTGAGAAAGATCCATGAGGAGCTTCATGTTGTGATTAATTTCAACAACTTGTGCTTCCAATCGTTCAAATCTCTCTTCTGTTGGATCCCGAGGGTTATTATGAATAGACTCGTCCACCATGGCCAGGGTTTCTACGGCTTATCTTTAATCTAATTCACAGATCCTGCAACTTCCTAAAAATATCCCAAAAGAAAAACCTGCTCTTATACCCATATGATTTGTAAACTGTCGTGGATATTCCACTTGAGAAGTTTGTCACAATAGATCTGATAAATCATTGAAATATTTATTATTAAGGTTATTTTTCCTTTAGATTTTCAGAATTTTTAGTTACTGATTTTTTCTACTTATGCATGAAATAGATAAAATGTGAAAAATAGAGAACAGTAAAATACAATCACACCATCCACAAATAAACACAAGATATGACATGGGAAAACCAATACGAGAGAAAACCCAGCTAGAAGGTGAGGTTGCTCTACTCTCTTTAATTTGGTATAGAAATGATGCAAGCATAAAGAAAGAGGCACTCTCTATGGAGTTTCCTTTGACCTATGGCCTATATGGCTACTACATAATCTCTCCTCTGATGTTATTCTCACATCATACCACCCTCATATTTTTTGTTGAGCTATGGAACAAGATACAATGCAAAAGAATGGAAGCCCTTCTCCTAGTGGCCCGATATTTAACATATCCTGATAGCCATCTAGGGGTATATTTTTTATTTCCTCAACCCTCAACTATGATAGGGTTTTGGACCTTCTATAATATTCATGAAATTACATACGTGGCTAGCCCCAAATGCGTGAGTAACTGGAGCTAACATGGAATCCTCTCGTACCATGGTGGTCAACACAATAGGTCAACTTGCGGGGGGCATACATTTTTCATACGAACTCCGATTGACACATGGTCTACACCATTGGAAAGGTCTTGGAGTGTAGAATACCATTAAGGGGGTTTGCAGAGGTTTCGAACACT
>ML829257.1:92632-122549 GCA_009831015.1 Picea engelmannii | reverse complement strand
ATATATATATATATATATATATATATATATATATATATATATATATTGAGTTCTTGGTTCAGATATTAAGAGAAATCATTTGCATTCAAAGTATTCTACTCACATAGTAGATACAAATTCTTTTACAGAATACAAGGACACCACAATAACCTCATTGCTTATTTATATTAAACTTTCAATGGCAACAATACAATGCGATAACAACATAGTACAAATATGGGAAAAATAAACATGATATATGTCCATTATATATGATCTCTCTACACAATCCTGCAAGGAAAACTGGTTGTAGGTGACTATCATGTAAAACACATCTCAAACCACTCTGTAGGTGGTATTATCATCTCCCAAAAATATGAACATAAGTAGATAAAACGTAGTCAAGTCTGTAGAGTACAATCTCTAGGTTTTTGGTCTCCACACAACGTTAACTTGTCCCTCAAGCAGTAATATCAACGCCCTAAAGAGATGCCTTTCCCACACACAGACTCAACCCTCAATGATTTTTTTTCATCCCCAACAAATGTATCGACCGCCTCTTTATCGACAATGACTCAAGCTATAGGGAAATAACTCAGCTTCCACTGTGTTTTCCTCAAATCATCAATCCAGGGGCATTGTCATCCACAAGAAACTCACCCATACGGTATATAAGATTTCTCCACCCACCAAAAACGTCCAACATACAAAGAACTCGGTCCTCAGCTAATGAAATCGACCCTTGAATTGAAGAACTCAACCCCGAAGAAAATATATTACTCAACTTCGAGAAGAAACCCATCCCCTTTATAAACAAACTCAACCAACACGAAAAATCACCCCTAATGGGATAACCCAACTGCCTCAAGTAAGAAAATTTACCCCTACTCAAAAATACCAGTCACCAAATGATGGAAAACTTTTCCTTCTAATGACCAGCTAGGGTGGGTAGTTTCACCACCGAAACCAATCTAAAAAATATCTCTAGGTTTTTTCGTCCCAAGAGTCCAACAACCACCAAGAGATTTCTCAACTCAATTTTAGAAATGACAAGTCAATAATGAGAGAGGGTGCCCTCATTTCCATTTTTATTCTTCGGTTGACCCTTTTTTCGACCTTTTTACCCTTTAATAAGTTTAAGTGACATTTCATTATCTCAATAGTCACTTATGCGCCTTTTTAACTACTTACTCAATGCCACCTTTTAAAACTAATTTAATTCCCGCTTCGATGACATTAAATAAATAAATAATTCTCTTTTTCCCCAGTGACTATAGCCTACGAGAATCACTTAGGATATTTCGCCAAACTCTCAAAGAGCTCACTTGGAAAGGGACATTATAGTCCTCCCTTCCTGAGATTGTTTGTCCTCAAGCAATTGCAAGTTTGGATGTTGCAAGATCTGGTCACTCTCCCATGTGGATTCCTTTAATGGTAAATCCCTCCATTTGATGAGGTACTCTCAAATCACCCTATTTCATAACCTTCTCTCCTTGACATACAATACCTCCTCAGTAACCAACACGAGTTGTCCCTCCTCATCTAGTGGGGGTAACTCTGCCAAAGTAGTGACTGTTATCGGACTAATCGGTAGGTGTGGACACTAACAGATCTCTCTAGATCCACCTGGATCTAGAACAAAATAGGACATGACATGACTCTTTCCCTAAGTTTTGACCATTGAATTAGCTAGTAGGGAGAAACAAGTAACATACCTTTTGTATCGCTTCCTAGGGTCTCTGTTGCTCCCACTTCGCTCTGGTTCTCTTGTGAGGTCAAGACCAAGACAACACAAACCAACCAAAGTGAAGATAGCAAAATATATTCAACTGTCAACTTATGTGTATGATCAAGGAATTACACAATAAAGTGAGAATAGCTTTATGGGAAAGGGACATGCCACTGTATCATATTAATTGAAAGTAGAAGATTACAACCTAATTGCCTTGATGTCGCAAGCTTCCTTTCGGTGACCCTTGGATCCAACACACACATTTGCTCAATTCTTGCATGAAGAAGATCAAATCCTCTTGATAGACTTGCTAAAGTCTCCAAGCCCCTGTTCAAGCTAGGTCCTTCACACAATTCTTTCACCAATTCTCCAATGAATCTTGCTTAACCTTTTCCATGAGAATTCCATCAATATATAGGAGAGAATAAGATGGTTACTTGGATAAGAATGATCCCAAAATATCAGGGAAACCAGTAAAAGGATAATCATTCGAATGCCAACCCATTCTTCTAGAAGATTCCCTTTTAGAACCATCGAGACTTCACCTTTTTCCAAGCTTTAGAGCAAGTTCACACCCTAGCTATGTAGCACAGTGCGAGAAGTTCATACCCTGGTATATTAGCAACCTGCGAACTCTCTTCAAAAGTATGTTTTCTAGGAAGAGATGAATGCCACTTTTCTCTGGAGAAAGTTCTTATGAGGAGCCTGAGTACACCATCATCAATACACCATCATGATGACCAAAATCATGGGTAATAGAATGCCCCCCAAAGTATGAGGCTGGAATCAGTGACAACCGAAAGACTTTGTAAGTTGCATGTGTGTGTCGGAAACCAAGAGCGCACTTAATCGGAAACCTGTGAACAACCAAACATCTGCAGAATATCATATATATTAATTTTGAGGTAGGCATTCCCATACTCAGATCACAGACGGATGACATTGTAGACATAGGTCATGGCCACCAATCATACACTGTGGATCCATACTGTCAAAATATAGCATAGCCACCAGGAATACACTGTGGATCTATGCGAGAAAATTCAAATTAAGACGACATAGCCACGAGACATACAAAGTGGATCTATGTGTCGCAAATTATACATATTCCATTGCAACCTGGACAAAGAGATGATATCCAGGGTCTTCAATCTCGTCGACCACAAGTACGAATCTAACCATGTGATTACATGTGTCAAAGTTGAACATGGTAGAAACCACTTGATTACCGGTCATTGATGAAACCATTAATAAGTGCGAGGGAAATCACCATTGATGTCAATGACTCCCAAGGTACTCTAGTACAATCCTTCGAATGTGAATGAATGAGTTGAAGTCGAACATCCGATGGAATCTTTCGATCAGGGGTCAATAATGTAAACCCACTGTCGAAAGCGAGGAAACCTGCCATTGAGGCATGCAAGTTCCAAGGTACCAAAGAATTTCTAAGTCTTGTTTTCGAATAATGTGCTGAAGTCGACGGAACAAAACTCATCACAGGAGGGCCTTGATGTATCCCCCATCAATGACACGAAATGAGCAACATATTTTGAAGTTGAAACAGAGTATGATGTAAGTTGAACTGGACACAGGGAAGGCCGACACAGAGAGAATGGACAACTGCAGATGGCCGACTCAATAGAGGTTTCAGATGAACTTCTCTTGAACATATGAACGACACGACCAATGATTTGGCAGCATTGACTCAAAGACGACACAGGGTATGACCTTGTAGCAAATCGAATGAGAGTCCAATGGATTTCCCAAACCGGCTTCAAATAATGAATAGGGGGTGTCATGTTCAAGAGTTACACTTACTGCCAATCAATATGAAGATGAAAACATAACCCTTTCCCAAATTTTCCCCCACCATTTATGGCGAGTACCTCTTTATTTTTACGCAAGCTTGAGGAGGATAACATATGCTTGTTGATATAAGCTTATCCTTCGGATAAGTCCTTCGGAGTATGTTTAACGAACCCTAAGAAGGAGTGGTTCGGTCCCATTACAGGTCTGTCGATGTTTGTTTAACGAGTCCAAAGATAGAAAACTCGAAGGTTTTTCATGATTATAGAGTCTAGAAAAACACTTAAAAGAGAACTCTCTCAGTTCTTTTTTCATAAAATAGTCTGATGAGACCGAAAAATAGATAAATTATCTCTCACCAGATGCTTTCTTCAAATACTTTATCGAGCGTGAAAATAGCAAGGTCGCTCGGCCATCTTTTCATGTTTAGAGAGTCTGAAAAGAGCTTAAAGAGGACTCCAGGGGGGTTCCTTTTTCGTATAACCTTGTTGAGCCCGAAAAAGTGATAAAAGTATGCTCGATCGCATTCTCATGTATTTTCGAGCGTGAGAACGGACACAGACCCATCTCGAGGTTTTATAAAAAAACCATAAAAAACAAACAAAACATGCGATGAAGAAGAAAAAATATGTCCGCATCCCTGTACATGAACATCGAAATCGTTACGCCTGCAAAAGTTACACTCAAAAGGGCATTAGGGATTAGGTTTTAAGAAATAAATAATTATTAAAAATTCAATAACATGGTAAAAGTCAATATAAAGAGATAAAAACTCTTTTTACCATATCATTTGCACTTTACCACTATTTGAGCCCAAAAACCCCTCTTTTACCCTCGAAATTTGGCGTCACATTGCGGGAGTTACGAGCATCCATTCGACGAACCGTCAGCGACAGTGAGGTAGGCTCTTTGTCCTCTACTTTTTCATGGTTTCATTTTTCATTTTCATTGGCAAAAATTGTCATTTTGAGTTTGTTTTGGGGTTTAATATGGCGCTCAGCCATTCTCGCAGGTGGGCTACATGGGACCTGCGAGAATGGGTCATTCTCGCAGGTAAGCCCACAACAGCCTGCGAGAACCTCGCACTGTGCCTAAAGGGCACCTGCGAGAACCGCAAAGCACCAATTTTTTTTGAAGTTTTGCTCAATGAAAGAGAACCAATTTATGAATAGAGTTACTAATCTTCTTTTTGTGCTTCTTATCTAGGTAGTTGGCCATCAAAATGGTTCTGGAATGGCACGAAAGGGAGCACGAAGAAGATAATGCCATTGCCGAAAATCATCCACCCACTATTGCCACTTTGAGAAACTTTGGTCTTCTGAAGTACTTTTGTATCCCGGGCATGAGGGCCCAAATCAGGTTATTAGAGTACCTTGTGCATATGTGGGATCCTGATCAACAGGTATTTCATGTAGGGGTCCACACATTGTCCTTAGATATTGAGGACATTTACTTCTTGACTGGACTGTCACGGCGTGGGTACCACGTGAGCCTGATTGGTAGCAGAGGTGGTGGGATGCCCATGAGTCAGTACTGTCGCTTACACTGTGTTCCCGAGGCAGAGAGGAAGAAAGGGAAAGTAGCTATTTGGGGAGTATGGGATTTGACCCTCCGTACTATCTTATTCACCATTGCTCGGATGGTTGGGAGCTCCGCTCCTCACATGGCTCTCCAGAGTTACTTTCAGTATACCATAGGGTGTACTGAGCCTCGAGTTTTTAACTGGGCAGATGTTGTGCTTCGTAGTATGAAAAAGCAGTTGACCAAATGCAGACAAGGCAACCTGAAGCAATTCGGGTACGGATCTTTGTTAGTGTCCTTCTTTCTCAAGAGGGTTCCTTTACTGAGGCTGCAGGTTGAGTGGAATTTACCGGCTCCCACAGATCCAAGAATGCTGAGATGGTGTCAGCTCATGGCCCGACACGTAGCTGGACCTATTATCAAGTATGATGATACCTTCTTCGACTGGTTGTGACCACAGATGCTGATGGTCGACGATTATGATTATGCCGGTTTGGATTTCCGAGGAGATCCAGACTTAGTCCTGCCCAAGGGTGCTCAGTGGGGGGAACTTGGTAAGAAGTACACAATTTTTTTCTTTTTAAATGTTTTTGTGAATTTTATCATATGCAAATGTTTTTAATATGTTCATCCAAAGACTAAATCCAAAATTTGTTTTTGATGACACAGATATGGGACCTTACCGACCTCCTGGTACTTCTCCTATTTAGCGGTGAGGAGAGGTAGCGCCAGTGCCACAATGGGACATCGAGGATTATCAAGCAGTGGAACAAAACCTAGAGGGTTTGACAACAGATATTCCAGACATTCCTCTTGTAGAGGTTCCGCGACACTATCAACGTCACACAGTAGGAGTGTCAGAGTCCATTGGTCGACTGCTCCGTAGGGTTGCCCAAGCAGTCATGTGTTACCATGAACGTCATCCATGACGTCATTTTGTAGAAGCTATGAGATTCATATTTTGACATTTTGGTCTTCGGACAAAACTTTTTGTAAAAACTCTTTTGATCGTTTTATATACAGACGGCTTCTACCGATTTATCTTGTGTTGTGTGAAAATTGATGTGATTGATTTATAAATGATTCAAATGTCTATCTAATACATAGTTATCCAATGCATCAGTTAATGTATTTAGACATCTAGGAATATGTTGATATTCAATATAATAAAAATAACGTTCCAAGAGGCGAATTCGCAAATACACCTGTAACAAAGTAGGACTTCGAATAGTATAGACATTGCTTAACTGTAGTACTACAAGCTGCAAATCGAGTCGCACAACCAAATGATGGATTCCAAGCGAGATAACATCAACCAATAATTCGATAAGGGCGCTATACTCTGCAATATTGTTGGTCGCACGACCGAGACACACACCTCGTAAGGAGACAATTTCGTTTGTAGGGGCGTAAATTGCCCATGCAGCAGAAGCAAGGTTTTGAGTACTACGGCTAGCGCCATCAGTGAAACCAATGTAGGGTAGCAAAGACTCCAACATCTGGAAATCAAACACAATGTCACATGAGGGAAGAGACCAGATAACGACAAAAACAAGCTATAGTAACACACAAGAAGTATGATACAATAAAAATACAAGTACTCGTGCACAGATGATTTTATGCATAGTACTTCTTCAAGTACAACCCATTCCTGGGTTCACTCAAAGGGATACCATCATAATCTACTAACTCATAAGCTCCTTTTTCCAAAACTTGTCGAACGATATAAGGACCTCGCCACATGGCTTCGAATTTTCCAGCTCCTAGCATATCTCGATCTTGTTCATAGAGGAGAACGAGATCTCCTTCGGAGAAAATGCGAGGCTTGACATGTTTGTCATATTGGGCCTTGACACGTTTTTTCTGATCTTCTATGACTAGGGTAGCATCACGTCGAGTTTCGTCTAATCGCATGAGATACAATAGACGTTCTTCCTCAGCAGAAGTGTTTGGTAGGAGTTCAACAACTAGTTTTAAAGAGGGTATCTCACATTCAATAGGGAGAATGGATTCCACACCATAGACTAACCGGAAAGGTGTAAACCCAGTAGCGGACTTGATAGATGTTCGATAAACCCACAATGCCGAAAACAACATTGTGTGCCAACTTGTTTTGTGAATCCCTATCATTCGTCGGAGCATAGTTATGAGAACTTTGTTGATTGCTTCGACTTGGCCGTTGGCTTGTGGGTAATAGGGCGTTGAGTTTTCATGGCGAAGACCCAACTTTTCAGTAAGTTCGGACATCATGAAGTTTCGAAAGTGGCTACCGTGATCAGTGACGATAGCTTGGGGAACACCAAAACGAGCTATGATGTGATTAAAAATGAATAATGTTGCGGTATTTCCAGTGTTGTCAAATGTTGGCATCGCCTCAACACATTTCGTAAAGTAATCTATGGCTACAATGATGTACCCATGCCCCCTGGCCGAGTGGGGGTGACATGTCATGAAATCGATGCCCCATTTCGCAAAGGGACCAACGGAGACCACAGGGTGAAGAGGAGTGGGATGTGACCGTATCTTGTTATTATAGGTCTGGCAAGCATGGCATTTTTGAACGACGATTATGCAGTCATGATATAAAGAAGGCCAAAAATACCCTGCTCGTAAGATCTTCTGGGTAGTAGCATACCCAGACATATGACCACCACAGGCTCCATAATGGCAGTCATTCAGAGCTCTCTCGGCCTCGTCAAATGTGAGGCAGCATCGAAAAACGGAGTCAATCCCTCGACGATAAAGAGTATCCTCGAGGATAATGTATTGACGAGTTTAGTATCGTATTCGACGTTGGTCAGTACTAGACAAAGTTGGCCGGAAAGTCTGGGTCTGGAGATATATAATGATATCGCCATACCAAAGATCATCAGTGTTGATGAGGAAAAGGGATTCATCAGGTAATGAATCAGCTGCTACATTTTCCGTTTCAGAATAGGGAAAGTTGCATATCAACTCGACAAACACTAAGGACTTCTTAGACTTGGCGCGTTTGAATTCCAAGTCAAACTCCTGGAGTATCACAATCCATTTGGAGTATTTTCCCCCTAGCAATTGACGTGTGAGAATGTGTTGCATAGGGTTGCAGTTAGAAATCACTGTAGTCTTGCGCGAGAGGATATAGTGCCAGAAGCGTTGGACGGCTTGGACGGCTGCCAAGGCCAATTTTTTGACATGTAAATACTTGATTTCGGTAGGCGTTAAACTGCGACTCAAGTAGTAGATAACATGTTCGTCATTAGCATCATCCTCTTGGACGAGAACCATACCAATGGTGTAATCCGAGGCAGCAAGGTAAAGGAAATAATCGCGACTGTAATCGGGGGGAAAGAGAAGCGGAGCACGCGTTAGGGACAATTTCAAAGCTTCGAAAGCATTGTTGGCGATGGTATCCCATACGAACTCAGACTCCTTTTTTAGTAACCGCGTAGATCCACGAGTTATCTCGGCGTAATTTGGGATAAAACGACGAAGAAAGTTTGTTTTCCCTTGCAAACTTTGCAACTGGCGAAGTGTAGAAGGAGGAGGGAGATTAAGGATTGCCTCAACCTTTAAAGGATCCACCCGGATCCCTTGACGCGAAACGATAAAACCTAGAAGGCGGCCAAATTCCACGTAGAAAACACACTTATTAAGATTCAAACGTATACGGTAGAACCTACAACGGACGAAAATGGTGCGGAGGTGGGTTGGATGATCAACTCGGCGCATTGAGTGAGCGGGCAAATCGTCCAGATATGGTTGAACGATGTGCTTGATATCATGGAAAGCATAAGACATAGCACGTTGAAAAGTGGCGCCAGCGTTCTTGAGACCGAAAGGAAGTTTTTGATAGGCAAAAGTACCCCAAGGACAAATAAAAACAGTCTTTTGTTGATCCTAGGGAACAATGTTGATTTGATTATACCCAGAGAAACCATCCATCAGAGAGAAGATTTCACTTCCGACGCAATCATCGACAATCTGATCGACGAAGGGGGTAGGAAAGTTGTCTTTGGGACAAGCTTTGTTGATATCCATATAATCAACGCATACACGAATTGTGCCTTGTTTATTGTCGATCGGGACAAGATTGGAAACCCAGTCAGTGAGAGCCACTGGATAAATAAAGCCGGCTTTAAGAAGTTTCTCGACTTCGAGCATGATAGCCACCGCTTTTCATGGGTGAACTGGACGAAGGCATTGCCAGACGGGTTTAGCATCGGGGTATGTCTTGATCTCATGGATCACAATCTCAGGGTCGATACCCGACATTTCTTCATAGCTCCAGGCGAAGATGTCATGAAACTCTTTGAAAAGGGATGTTTATGTGGTGACTTCGTTAGAAGAACATGAAGCTCCGATATGGACATTTTCGACAATTCTAGGTTTGACGGATATGTCAATGGGAATAGTGGGCGAGATATTGCTTAAGTTCCCTTCGGAAAACACTTCATGTGTGGGCCCGGGAATGGTTGAGATGACGACAACGGTTGACGGGGTCGATATCCGTTGGTAGTTCTCAAGGGTATGTTTCTCCAGAAAGAGGATGGAACGATGATGTCCATCGTCCCAAGGGGTGTCCTCCATGACAGACATGATCATCTCGTCAGTGGGAAAAATGACATGGAAAGGATCAGGATACAACTCACCAAGAGAGGGGGTAGAAGGTGTTGCCAATTGAATGGTCTGATAGGCAGATTCAACTGGACTTAACGGCATTTCATCGCCGTAACAAAGATAATCTCCAGGTTCAGGTACTATCCAGGGGTCGTGAGACATAGGAAGTTCATGAATCGAGGTGGAGATCATGTTGATTGAAGCAACGGATGAGTGTGGAACATCGGGCGATGGAATGGGGAAAGTACCCATTAATGAAGAGTCTTTGATAAGGCCTACACCGACGTTCTCATAACTCGGTGGGGTTTTAGCGATGAACGGTACATTGCCATTACGGGTATCATAATTAAAGAAGGCTAATTGGTCGACAGTGACGACCTTCCCTTGATGTGGGAAACGTACCACACGAAAAAGGGTCGACACCACTACGTGCATGGAATCGATCCAGCTGCGGCTAAGCAGAAGATTGTAATCAAGGGGAGCGTCAAAGACTTCCACTTCAACTTGGACCGTTTTTCCTTCTAGCGTGATGGGCAATGAAGGAAGGACACCGTAGGGATTAAAACCGGAGCCATTGAAGGCTTTGAGAGTGTTTTGGGATTCATTCAAAGAGGGAGAGCCAATGGCTTTCCAGCAAGTAAGAGACATGACACACGTCGAGGCACCCTTGTCAATAACAGTTCGACAAATGTTTTTGTCAGAGACAATCACTTGGATCTGGAACGTGAGTTGAGGGGGTAACCTTGGAATGTGATCTTCCAAGTCAAAGATTATTAAATTCGTATCCGTCAGATCGATTCCACCGATAGCTTTCAACAGTGCCTTCCGTTGTGTGTGACAACTTTGAAGGACTTCGAGGGCTGACATCACAGAAGGTGCTTGGGCCAGATCTTCAACAATGTTGTAGTTCTGGGCAGCACGAGCATGTGGATTGAAAGCCGATTTCCGAATGACGCCCTTTGGGGGGGGTCGAAGAACTGTGTCGAGGCTCGGTCATTCGAGATGAAGAGGACCGTTGATAAGTGGAGTCACGGGAGAGGGTTGTACCGAGGAAGGAGGTAGATCATCAACCTTCTCTTTAGATGGAGAATAATCTTTGGCTCGAGTGGTGAGTGCAATGTCGTTTTCTTTGAATTGCTAGTACACATCAATACATAAGACATAGTAGAAGATGAGGGTTGGTCATGAATGATCAACTGAGCCTGCTGTTGAGACGAGAAGGGTTGGGACAAAAAGGCCGAAGCAGGTGGTTTTGGAGCTCCTTGAAGGAACTTAGTGACTTCGGTGTGTCGTGGACAATCCTTCGTGTAGTGATCATCACCATAGATAAGACAAGGGTATCGTGGTTTGCGCTTATCCCGATCATCAACATGGGTAGTTTTGGTTCGCTCTGCTTGAGAAGTATTTTTGTCCTCCTCATTCTTACCCCTTCCCTTTTTGGATTTCTTTTTACCGGCTGGGGTAGATTGAACTGCATTTACCTCAGAAGTCTTGTCGGTGGGAGGGGCAGGAGACGGAGCATTTTGAACATTAGAAGAAGTAGGTTTGGGGTTTGCACTTGAGGTGGAATGTGGTTGGGCCTAGAAAGTGCCAATCACACCATCGGCTGCATGCGAAGTAGCTGGAGTAGTTGAAGTGTTGGAAGTGGAAGGACGAGGTAAGTCAGGTAGTAAATCGTAGAGGGTACCTGTTTGCGAGTAAACGAGGTCAAGATATTGAGCACGACTTATGGCCTGTTCTTTCGTGACTACTCCACCCATGGCGATGTCATGACCGATGCTGTTCACAAATGATTTTGTGAACCATTCTGCCAGGAACTGATCGGGGAGTTCGAGTTTGATGAGACGTCGTCTCTGTCGCCACTCATGAATGTGATCGGAGATATGAGTGGCTTTGTTTTGTTTGAACGAAGTCAAAATCTCATTCCCCATGTCATAATGTATCGGTAACTGGTAGTGTGTGAGGAAAGCCATAGCTAGTGTGTTGAAATCAGAGAAAAAACCTCGTGGTAATTATATATACCACTTCACAGCAGAACCTGTGAGGGTTCGTGGAAAAAGACGTAACCGAATAGAGTCATCCATCAATGAGTTGGATGAACACCATAGGTGAAAAGTCATGACGTGATTGTTCGGGTCCTCTCCCGCTTTGCCGTCGAATTTAGGGATGTCCAATGGTAACTTGGCTGGTATAGCAGGCCATTGGGGAGAGTGACGAATTGAATCATTTAAAATCCTTGACAAATCCGGAAGATCCAAAGTGGCCAAAAAGGGCAATTGTCGATTCACCTGCCGGTACTGGTGGCTTTGGGGAGGAAGCCCTGTCGGCAAGCTAGTAGGACCATAAGCAGTCTGCATATAATGTGAAGACCCAGGCAGATTCGGTGGTGGTTGGAGAGGATAGTAGCTCATGGGATTGTATCCTGGAACAGGAACGTGAGTTTGAGCATTTGATCCCCAAATAGGATTGAATGAACCTGGATATGGTTGGCCCATAATAGGGGGTATTACGGACACAGTTGGAAACTGCTGCCCCCGAGTCGATTGAGGAGGATATTGTATCAACTGATTCCAATACTGGGCCAAGGACGAAGGTATGTTTTGTCCATAAGGTGGAGTCGGTCCTCCTATCGAAGGTGGTGTTCCAATTGGGGGCAGTGTTCCAATTGGGGGTTGTGTTCCAATTGGGATTTGCGTTCCAATAGGAATTTGCCTGCTGAGAGGGGGTTGAGTCATACCACCTTGATGAAATTGTCCACCGACGGAAATCTGGTAAGTTGGTGTGAATGACGGAATAGTGCCACTAGGATTAAGACTGCCAGTAGAAGACGAGGAAGGTCCTCCAAAAGGAAATTGAGGGAGTGTCGGAATAAAACCGGGAAGAGAGTGCCCCAAAGAAGAAGGACCACCAGGAGAGCCGGATGGGGTTTGCGTAGGAGTGGGAATGGAAGCATTCAACGCACGGTATCTAGGTGGTAGTGTCTGGGTGACGCTGGGTGTTCGCGGTGTGCTGATGTGAGCGAGACTAACCGCAGTAAACCCAGTGTGAACAATCGTAGTATCTGTGTGATGGGCCATTTCGATAGGGACGGTAAAGTGATAGGCGGTAGTAAACGGTACTGTCTCTGGACTAGAGATTTCGGAAATCACAGGTGGGGTGATTTCAGAAATCACAGGTGAGCCTGGACCAAAAAGGTCCCGTCGAAAAACACCCGTAGACCAAAAAGGATCTTGGCCTTCTATGCCTAGAAAGGGTCCAACTGGTGATCCAGAAGATGTAACAACTAAGTCTCCGGAAGAATTTAGTCGCATAAACGGTCGCTCAGAATTGGGGTGAAGTCGAAAGTCCTCTCTAGTATTAGTAATTCGGAAATTTTCTAGAGAGTCAGTTCGTTCCACTTGTGGCGTGGTAACGTCTTGGACTTCACTCTGCTGAGTAGAGCCCTCAGGTGAAATTGTAGGCAAGGGTTGAGAACCTTCCAGATGCTCTGGAGATAAACCCTGCATTCTATGTGAACGACGTGGAGGAGCTATTGTAAACGAGTGACAAACTTCACGAAGAAAACCGTATGGTCAACTTTGGTAAACAAACAACACGCACTAGTAAACAAAATCTAGGAAGCAACACCAAGCAAACAAGACCTTTTAATGCCGAAGTCACTTATTGGTGATGAAATCCAACGTCGCAACAACGAGATGAGAAGGGGCTGGGCTAGGGTGGAAAAGTTACGCTGATGACCTGCTTAACGGACTTACACCTTGGTGCAAGCTCCCACACATAATCGTGGGTATACCCTCCAAGGAGCCCGAGTGAGTTTGGCCAATGTCGATTCCAGGTATCGTGAAGACTTTCCCCTTCACAATCACCTTGTGTAAGACCCTAGAAAGATAGGCCGCTAAGGTTACCACTGACAACAATAAAGCCTGGGGGGACAGTCGACAGACCGATCCACATGCAAGGGCAGGGTATCTAGCCTGAAATCAACTCAAAAGGATTCCACTCATCATTATGGGTATACCTCCGAGTGACCCCCGTAATGCGTGCAATCTCTACACTGATATCAACAAAGTAGGGTGAGTAACTCTGTCAATATCAATGCGACCTCGTGCTTGACCCTTGTGTGAGAAGGGCTTCCCAGGACAAGATGTTGTAAATGGAATTTAACACTCCTTAACACAAGATGCTATTGTGTGTTTTGTGCTTTGGAGAGTGTATCTCTCTTCCTATTCCAAAGCGCTAGCCTAGCTAAATGTTGCTGTAATAGAGCCCTAGAAAAGAGTTACTAGTTAAATTTTATGATTGCGCAATGTTATTAAGAGCTGTTGTTACTCAAAGGAAGAGGAGATGAAACTGATGTTGTATAAGACTCTGACCCAACGATGCATGGATAAGAATGAAATATAACAATTTTTGTTCAATGAATCCTATGTACGGGAGGGAAAGAGAAGTTTTCCGGATCAAACTTGAACTACAAGAGACAATTTCCTTTAAAATGCAATTGCAACAAATCACGCAAAAATAACAATTCTCTATTGTTTCTTTTTCAATAATTTCAACAATTGATTTTCAATACTTTTGAAGACGAAAATGCTTTTGAAAGAAAAACGTTTGTTCACTTTTCAAAAAGGACCTACACCATGAAGGTGAGAGTGCAGAAAATAAAAAAAAACAATGAACAAGCAATAGATAAAAACCCAAACCTCTCTTTCAATGGAAACAAAAATAACAAGCAAACCAAACTAGTCTTGTCAATTGCATGAGAAAAATGAGTTTTCAAACAATGAGCAAATGATAAAGACAAAGAAGCTCAACTTTCAACCGATCACCGGTTCTTAACCAAACAAGCACACTCAGATTCCAAAATCAGGGAGTATATCGTTGCAGAGAAAAGTCAAGAAACGAAAGTGAAGAAAAAAGTGACAGGAAGAGCCTTTGATTTCCTAAGACTGTTCGTGCACAAGAATGAAGACAAGAAAACATCAACCAATGGTCCAAGAAGCTCTAGTTAGGCACCAACACTGATCTGGCTAGTTGATCATGCAAAGTCTTAAAGCCAAAATTTTGAAAAACAGGGTTCGCAGGCTGAGAGTATTACACAGTGCGAGAATAGGTCATTCTCGCAGGTGAGCTTTGAGCAGAGTGCGAGAACCACGCACTGAACCTAAAAGAAGGGTGCGAACTCAGTATGTTCTCGCAGGCCACTGTGGAGTGCAGTGCGAGAATGTCTGAAACTAATCAAATTTTTGGAAAAAGACACAAAATTTGAAGAGGCCTTTGGACTCAGAGGGTCTATCAGGGTATCCTGAAGACTCAGAGATTGATATGAATTGAGAAAGGTAAGGCAAGAGAAAATGGCCAAGGAAAAATACCAAAAACCACAAAGAAAATGAGTTATATCCCCAGTGGAGTCGCCAATTTTGTTATCGGACTAATCGGTAGGTGTGGACACTAACAGATCTCCCTAGATCCACCTATTCTAGAACAAAACAGGACAAGACATGACTCTTTCCCTAAGTTTTGACCATTGAATTAGCTAGTAGGGAGAAACAAGTAACATACCTTTTGTATCACTTCCTAGGGTCTCTGTTGCTCCTGCTTCACTCCGGTGCTCTCGTGAGGTCAAGACCAAGACAACACAAACCAACCAAAGTGAAGATATCAAAATATATTCAACTGTCAACTTATGTGTATGATCAAGGAATTACACAATAAAGTGAGAATGGCTTTATGGGAAAGGGACATGCCACTGTATCATATTAATTGAAAGTAGAAGATTACAACCTGATCGCCTTGATGTCGCAAGCTTCCTTTTGGTGGCCCTTGGCTCCAACACACACATTTGCTCAATTCTTGCATGAAGAAGATCAAATCCTCTTGATAGACTTGCTAAAGTCTCCAAGCTCCTGTTTAAGCTAGGTCCTTCACACAATCCTTTCACCAATTCTCCAATGAATCTTGCTTAACCTTTTCCATGAGAATTCCATCAATATATAGGAGAGAATGAGATGGTTACTTGGATAAGAATGATCCCAAAATATTAGGGAAACCAGTAAAAGGATAACCATTCGAATGCCAACCCATTCTTCTAGAAGATTCCCTTCTAGAACCATCGAGACTTCACCTTTTTCCAAGCTTTAGAGCAAGTTCGCACCCTAGCTATGTAGCACAGTGCGAGAAGTTCGCACCCTGGCTTAAGGCAGCCCGCGAGAATGGGTCATTCTCGCACCCTGGTATATTAGCAACCCGCGAACTCTCTTCAAAAGTATGTTTTCTTGGAAGAGATGAATGTCACTTTTCTCTAGAGAAAGTTCTTATGAGGAGCCTGAGTACACCATCATCAATACACCATCATGATGACCAAAATCATGGGTAACAGTGACTTGTTGTCCCAATGCCTTTTCGAGGCACGAAACATGAAACAGATTGTGGTTTTTTCTTCCCTCTAGAAACTCGAGCTCATAAGCCACCTCACCAACTCTTTGAATCTTCCTGTAAGGTCCATAAAAATGTGGCTTAATATTTTATGCTCCACTTTTCTTTAGGGAAGACTATATGTATGGTTGTATCCTCAAGAATACCAAGTCCCCCACTTCAAAAGTGCACTCGACCCTGTGCATGTCTGCATATACCTTCTATTGATTCTGGGTCATCTGTAGATTATCCTTGAGAGCTTTGAGTATGTCATGGCTCTCCTGGATCCAATCCTTGGCTTAAGGAGCCATGTTATCCCCAAAGGCAAAGTCAACAAAAGAAGGAGCATCATAACCATATAATACTTAGAATGGTGCCATACCAATGGGCATATGATACGTGGTGTTATAACAATGTTCCCCCAAATGTAACCACTTAACCCATGTCTTATGTTGTTCAGACACATAGTTACGTAAGTACCCTTCTGTCCATTTGTTCACAATCTTTATCTATACATTTGTCTGAGGGTGGTAAATAGTGTTGGGAGTCAGTTTTGTGCTAGCCAACCTGAACAACTCTTGCCAAAATGCACTAAGAAACATGTTGTCCCTTTCACTAAAAATATACCTCGGCAACCCATGGAGTCTAAATACCTACCCGAAGAACAACTTTTCTACTTGTGTTTCCTTGTACTCGTAGGATATGGTAAAGAAATGTGAAAATTTGGTCATTCAATCGACCGCCACATATATACAGTCTCTACCTTGCACCCTCGATAACCCTGTGATGAAATCCATAGATATGCTCTCCCAGTTCAGCTTTGGGATGAGCAATGGTTGTAGTAATCCTGCAGGATGGGTCTGTTATGACTTGTTCAGTTGACAATTCATACACTCTGTCACATGTCTCAATACATCATCTTTGAGGCCCTTCCAAGTGAACCTCTCCCTAATCTACCTGTAAGTCTCAAAGTATCATGAATGTCCTGGCAATGGTGTATCATGCATGGCTTTCATAATTTTCTTCGTTAGAGTAGATTCTGGAACTAAGTATATGTTTTCTTTATAGTAGATGATGTCATCCACCACCTTATACCTGTCATCCTACACACTGTGATCCATCAAATTACAAGAAAATTGGTTCTTAGAATACTCCATTAAGAGATGAGATTTCCAATCAACCGAAATGTCTGCAAGTGAAAATATTTCTGATTTTCTAGAAAGTGCATCTGTAACTGCATTCTTCTTCCCTTTTACATACTCAATATTGAAATCATATGCCTGCAGTTTGCTAACCCATTTTTGATTCCTTTCATTCAAGTCCTTTTTCCCCCAACAAGTGCCTCAAGTTGTCGTGGTATGTCTTAACCACAAATTTTCCACCTATCAAGTACTGTCTAAACTTCACTAAGGCATGCATGATGGCAAGAATTTCCTTGTCATAGCTGGAGTAGAGTCTCTCTAAATCTGTGAGCTTCCTTCTCTCGTATGATATTGGATGCCTTTGATGCATCAAAACTACTCCTATCCCCTCACCTGATGCATCACACTCAAGAACAAAGGGCTGAGTGAAATCAGGAAGTGCTAGAACTGAGAAAGTGCTCATCACTTCCTTCATCTTGTCAAATGTCCTATGAGCCTCCTCGGTCCACCTAAACACCCCTTTCTTTGTGAGTTATGTGATTCATGTAGCCAACTGTGAAAATCCCTTCAAAAACAACCTGTAGTAGTTGTAAATCCCGAAGAAACCACGCAGGTGTGAAATATTTTTGGGCAATGGCCAATCCAGTATATCATGTATCTTCTCCCTATGCACTTGTACTCCATGAGCGTTGACCACGTGACCCAAGTATAAGATCTATGTCATGCAAAACTCACACTTTGACTCCTTGGCATACAATGATTGTTCCTCCATGATGCTCAGGGTATCCTCCAGATGCTCCAAGTGTTCTTCCTGTGTCGTGATATATATCATAAGATCATCAAAGAAGACTAGCAAAAACTTCCTCAACTGCTTCTTAGATATGTGATTCATGCAGAACTGAAAGGTGGCTGGTGCATTGGTCATCCCAAATGGCATGACCAAAAAATCATAATGTACATAATGGCATCATAAAGCAGATTTGGGAGTATCCTACTCTCTGACTTTGATTTGGTGGTAGCCTGATTGAAGATCAATCTTTGAAAAATATACTACTATGTGCATCTCATCCAGAAGCTCATCGATCCTGGGTATAGGGTACATGTTCTTGATTGTATTTTTATTCAATTCCCTGTAGTGAATGCACATACACATTGTGCCATCCTTCTTCTTTACCAATACTACAAAGGAAGCGAATGGACTAGAGCTTGGACTAATATGTCCCATCTCCAACAACTCCTTAATGGCCTTTTCAATCTCGTCCTTGAATTTCTTCGAATGTCTATAAGGAGTGGTGATCATAGGTTTGAATCCCTCTTCCAATTCAATAGTGCTCTCAAATCCTCTTTCGGGTGGTCTCCTTGGAGGTATCTTCCCAAAGACTGGGTCTTGTCTGCTCAGTAGTGTTTGTATGTCTATATGATACCGATGGTTGTTATATGAAGGTTTCTCAATAATGATCAAACACTATGTTGCATAAGCTACATCCCCATGTCTGAAAATGCCCTCAGCCAAAACGATCCTGGGAGTATCATTAGACACACCCCTCAAAACCACCTTCCTACCATCAGATGCTTTGAACTCCAACTCCATGGACTGGTATTTAACCGAGTGCTTTCCTATGGAAACAAACCATTGGACCCCCAATATGACATTGGTGTCTTGTATCTCAACTACATAGAAGTCATCAGTCACTGTGTATTTTCCCAAAGCTAAGAATAACTGTGGGATCTTTTGTGTGCAAGGAATAACGCACCCCCCAACTACTGCTACATCAAATCCCTCAAAATACATTGTAGGAATTCCCCTCTTAGCCACCAAGGCTGATTCAATGAAGTTGTGGGTTTCCCCACCATCAATCAGTATTGTGACCCTCTAACCCGATACTACACCCCGGATCTTGAAGGTGTGAAATCTGGGAACACTCGATAGAGTGGCAATGGCTCCACTCTTTACCTCCTCATATGGCTGCTCCTCATCTAATATGTCTTGCTTACTTTCATGTGCCTACTCTACTTCTTCCTCCTCCTCACTATTTGATATCACTTCTATATAATGTGCCTTGCCCTTTCCCATACACTTGTGCCTAGGTTCCCAAGGGTCCTCGCAATTGAAGAAAATATTCTTTCTTCTCAACTCATTACGAGTTTCCTCATCCATCATCTCCTTACTAGTTCCCTCCTTCTAAAAAGGTTTCTTGTATTTATTCTTCTGGGAAACGAAAGGTTTGGAGAATTTTTTTGACATTTGGATTGCATCCTCAAGCTGAGACCTCTAATGATTATTGGAGGGAGTACCAAGCGGCCATGTCACTATAGGATTACTGCAATATCATGTAGAGAAACAGGCCAATGGAGGTCAACAAAACATTGATCTCATGAGGATGGTTTGGAAGCTCACCATCCCCTCCTTTGATGGTTTGGGAAAATGGACAACTAGAGCATGGTTTCAAAAGTTGGATACCTACTTCCAACTTAACACCATGTTAGAGGCAGAAGCAATTAAATTTTCTACCTTGCACTTGGACGGAGAGGCCCATGAGTGGTGTTACCATGGATTGGTCACTTTGGGTCATGCCAATATCACCTCTGACCTGGACTTCACACAGAAGTTGATGGAGAGGTTTGATAGGAAGGATCTGGAGATACATTTCAAAGAGTTGGAACAACTCACACAGGTTGGGACACCGCTTGCTTACATCACCGAGTTTCAGAGGCTTGCAGTCACAGTGATGGATATATATGAGCAGAGGTTGGTGATGTTGTTCATAGAGGGTTTATCTGAGCCTTTGTGTGGTTGGGTAAAAGACTTCAAACCTGAGACTCTCCAGGATGCCATTGTCAGGCCACGGGACATGAACTTGCTTCCCTGTTTCTTGGTTCCCCAAGAATTGAGGCATAAAAGACCTGGGAATTATTTTGCATGTGGTCCTAGTGCCAACTTGTGCGGGAACATGATTGTTGTTGCCCTCTGCACGGTTTCCATTATTCCCATTGGGACCCCTTGCACCATTGTTTCCTCCATGGTGTCCATTAGTGCCTCCATTACCATTTTTACCCCCATGGTTTTGGTTTTCCAGGTTAATAGCAATCAATTGTATCAAGAGCTATGCCAATTGTTGTTGTCCATTAGCTAAACCCTCTAGGATTTGTAAGGCGTTGTCTTCATTATTATTCCCCATGACTTCTTCTTGTTATGCCTCTGGTTGGTTTTCTTCTACCATTTCTTCTTGGTGAAAAATGTTTTATGTCCCTCGCTTCCTTCTACTTATGTAGGTGATATATCCTTCTTCGTCTCCTGACCACATGGATTAATTAAGCCCCCTCAAGCTGGAAGGACTGAGGTTTCGATACCACTGTAATGTGCCTTGCCAAATTTTGGTATATATTTTTTTGTTTGAGTTCTTGGTTCAGATATAGATCCAGGTGGATCTGAAGATGTGTAAGAGAATTCATAATGCTTCAGAAGGATCTAGGTGGATCCTATACTCCAGATGATTAGGATGGACCTGGAAAATACTCAAAATTCAAGTATTTGAAATTCACTCAAAACTGGCATCATCATGAAGAGCTCATCACCATCTTTCCAACGATGCCTCAAATGGAGCTTGTATGTGAAAGTTATGCATGGTCAAAGTTTGGTCAAATGACAAAAATCAAAGGTGACACATGTCACCATTGCAAGGGTGACATGTGGAACATCCCACTGGCACACATGGCAAGGTCTGGAAGAGACACATGGTAGATGTGGACCAATCATCAATTGAAAAGTGGCACCAATCTCCATTCGACATGTGGCAGAAGGAAGCCAATGAGAAGTTGCCACATGGCAACCCCGCATTGGCCGATTTGGCCACAATGGTATAAAATGTATGGTCGTAAATATATTTAAGGTGGTTGCAAGTTTTAATTCGACGGAAAAAGGGGCCAAGGGCTAACCCTCGACCCCCGGTTTCAACTAACACACGGGACCATACTCCTATAAGCATGGAGGTTGTTACAATATGCCACGAGATTCGCCGGAGGTTGAAAAAATTTCAACGAGGGTTATAACATTTGTGCGCCTCCAATAAAGAACATGCCACGAATAGAGTTGTTATGTGGTTTATAACATATAACCACTTATTAAACCACATGTAAACCAATGCCACGAAAAATTCTGGATAAAGTGGGTTTTAACCCAGATTAATATATATATTCCATACTATGCCATGCACTTGCCACGAATTATATTAATAGTGGGTTTTTGTTGTTTTGTTATAACAACTACTCACTAAAAAGACAAAACTCATGCCACGTACATAAACAGGGTTTTATTAACAACCCACACTCATATTTATATAAGTGGGTATTATGTTAAAGAGGTTTTAACAAAGTGAGTTTTGTTATAAACAAACAACCACTTTGCTAATTATGGATAACCATTTTAACACTAGTTTGTTTTGTAATTTAATGACTTTGTAACTAGAAGATGCTCCTCTTGGGCTATAAAAGGGCACTCCACACCATTGTATGGACACACTACACAACATTGGTGTATAGAACAACTTATGTGTGAGACACACAACTTATGTGTGCAAGTTCTCCTTATGTTGAGATAACACACCAGCATTTTGTGCCAAGATTTTGTGCTAGGTTCTTTATGTTGGCACGGATTTCAAGACAAGTGAAGATTGTATGTATTGTTTTGGGCGCTGAAGGGAGTCCGAGGCACTTTAGCAAAATATAGTCGTGTTTATAGTCAATTCTACATGATTTTCTACAAGGAGTTCATATTTGAGATCCTTTTCGGCATCCAAGCAACATATTTTCAGATCATTTCCTTGTTTCGGGTGTCAAGGGGCGTCTGAGGCACTGTGACGAAACATAGTCAATATTATACTCAACTTTCTCATTTTTTCTAGAGGATCGCAAGGGTGATGTCCTTTTTCTGCATCAAAGCAACATATTCGAAGGGTGTCTTCGACTCTTGTAATGTAAAGCTATCTTATTTGTACTTTCAACAATTATTGAGCTTTTATAAGAGCAGTCTCACTAGTTGGAAGTGGACCCAAAGATAGTTATTGTTGTATGGATATTATTACTGCTTTCATGTGATTCTGTTTGCTCATGTATGATTATGCAAGTTATGTTCTTCAGCTTATGTGTTTGGTTCAGTTCACTTCCATGCTATAAGCACCGTTAATAAAGATTCTTGGAATAGGAAAGTGGTGTTGAACTTTATGATATTTTCAGTTCAGATCAAGTAGTGCATGAGTTCTACCCATTTTCAGATCAAGTGGTATCAGAGTGAGGTTTGACAAGTGAATGCTTATAAGGGATAAACACAAGCGTGGTGAAGGCAATCTTGCACATTATAATACAAAAATTGGTTCAAGGAGCTTCACTCAAAGAGGAGAGATGACCTCACCGAGAAAAGTGGGTCCTTATGAATCTGAAGACAACTTCTTCAAGGCCTTTAATAAGATGAAGGCAATGGTGGAAGAGTTTTATAATGAAAGAGGATTACATAAAGAAGAAAATTATGGACAAGTTAAGGACAAAGATGATCTTCCTCCTTCTCAACCTCCTTCAATACCTCCATCTCCACCTCCTTCAAGACCTTCATCTTCACCCCTTTCATCTCCTTCCACTTCACAACCCTCATCTCCACATAAGAAGATTGCTTCAAAGAAGCCGTTGTTGAAGTTGGATTTTAAGTTTAACTTGCCTATGTATCATGGCAAGCCTAATGCAGAGAAGTTAGATAATTGGATTCGTCAAATGAAAGTTCATTGTTGTGTTCAACACATTGATGAAGACGAGTTAAAGATTCAATTAGCCTCTCTTCTCCTTGAAGGCACAACGCCGATTTGGAGGGAAGGTAAACCTCTGGAAGGTATCGACAATATTCTTTCTTCTTGGTCAGAATTCAAAGCTACATTGAGGAGACAGTTTTATCCTTTGTCATATAGGAAGAAATCAATTATGTAGTGGGAATATATGAGGCAAGGAAAATGATAGAGTGTGCAGGATTTCACTGAGGAGTTCAGGAAGAAAGCTTTGGCTTTAAATATTTCATTACATTCTACATAAACCCTTCTGAAATATATTGGTGCTTTGCATAGTTACATTCATCATACTCTTCTTTTGTTAAACCCCACTAATTTTGATGAAGTATCTATTCAAGCTGTTCATATTGAGTCCAAGGGAAAGGATACTAAAGATTGTTCTTCTAAGGAATTTGTTCAACAAAAGGGAAGTAAGAATAAGGGAAAAGAGAAACAAGTAACTATGGTACGAAAGGAAGAAGCAAAGACCACATGTACTCATTGCGAGAAGAGCGGACATGATGAGGATCATTGTTGGAAGCTGCATCCTGAATTAAGACCTAAGAAATTTGGAGGCAAAGGGAAGCAAAGGCAGTTGCCACAGTCCAACAAGTAGATTTGGGATCTGAGTCAGGTGACGAGACATGAATCACAACTGTAGGTGTTGTGAATCCAAGCAAGAATATCTCTATGATGTTTGCAAAAGCAAGCGAAGGATATGGTAATGGAATTGTCAAGTTATCTCCTAATCATGAAATGTTACAGGAATCTCCAAATTTTTTATAGGAAGGTCCATTACATGCAAGAGACATGGATTTTTCTAGGAAGAGCAGGAATGTTGCTAAGTCATTCTCAGTAGCATATGTATGTTCGCTACTGCTACTGATATGTTGTGCATTGCTAGCAGTGGAAAATATGAATACAAGTACACGTGGAAGTCTAAGAATGGTTGATTGTATTAACAACTTTGTTTCAGCCTTCATCCTTGTTATTCAGCTAATTGTAATGAGACATATGGTACAAGTATGGAGAACATATACACGTCAAGTGGGGAGGCACTTCCCTCACTTGGTATCTAAACGAAAACACTTTTGGTGGTTCAAAAATCCTTCAGTGGGGAGGAATGATCTACTTGGATCTGAAGACGTGTCAAAGAATTCAGAATGCTTCAGAAGGATGTGGGTGGATCCTATACTCCAAATGATCAGGATGGACCTAGAAAATGCTAAAAAATTCAAGTATTTCAAATTCACTCAAAAATGGCACCATCATGAAGAACTCATTGCCAGCTTTCCAATGGCTCAAACGGTGCCTCAAACATAGTTCGTGTATAAAAGTTATGCATGGTCAAAGTTTGGTCAAACAATAAATGTCAAAGCTCGTATGTGAAATTTATGCATGGTCAAAGTTTGGTCAAACAACAAATGTCAAAGGTGACACATATCACCACTACAAGGGTGAAACATGACACATCCTACTGGTACACGTGGCAGACTTTGGAAGAGACACGTGGAAGTTGTACAGTGGCAGATGTGGACTAGTCAGCAGTTGACAAGTGGCACCAATCTTTGTTCGACACATGGCAGAAGTAAGAAAATGATAGGATGCCACGTAGCAACCCTGCATTGGCCGGTTTGGTCACAGTGGTATAAAATATAATAGAGTCGAAGGGATTGAACCCGTGACCTACATGGCAGAAGTAAGAATTTTTTTTTACCGATTTGGTCACAGTTGTATAAACTAGCACAACCACTCAAAACCGTGGCTGATGAACACTGAAAGGCGTGGACAGAAAATGAAACGCATATCCAGAAAATGAAACGCACAACCAAAAAATGAGCGTCTACAGCCAACACAACCAGCGTGCTAAATCCAAAGTTTAATCATTTAAACGTGACAATCATATAGTGCTACAATAATTTCTTAATATGATTAGGTAAATGTTAAAAGGTAAACAAGTTAATGGATGCATTCAAAAACACAAAGAAGTTATGAAGAGGAAATCACATTCATTGATTTGGGAGGACGACTAAGAATATGCCAGTGTCTTCAATTGTTAGCCATCAGATTAGAATTTTAGATTAAAAGATGATTACTTGTGTTCATTGTCAATAGGTGTACACCTTTCGGCGTAAATATAATAGAGTCGAAGGGATTGAACCCGCGATCTACATGGCAGAAGTAAAAAATTGATATGCTGCCACGTAGCAACTCTGCATTGGCCGCTTTGGTCACAATTGTATAAAATATAGCAACTCTGCATTGGCCGGTTTGGTCACAATTGTATAAAATATAATAGAGTCGAAGGGATTGAACCCGCAACCTCTTACCATCTCTGACGCCTAACACAATCCGCGCCAACAAAACTCCACTACACCTGATCATTATTGTTTGAATGGTCTCGAATATATTTAACGTGATTGCAAGTTTTAATTCGGTGGAAAAAGGGGCCAAGGGCTAACCCTCGACCCCTGGTTTCAACCAACACACGGGCATGGAGGTTGTTACAATATGCCACGAGATTCGCCAAGGTTGAAACAAATGCCATGAGGGTTATAACATATGTGCGTGCCATCCCATATAGAACATGCCACAATTAAAGTTGTTATGTAGTTTATAACATATAACCACTTATTAAACCACATGCAAACTAATGCCACGAAAAACTTTGGATAAAGTGGGTTTTAACCCACATTAATATATATATTTCATACCATGTCATGCACTTGCCACAAATTATATTAATAATAATAATAATCTATTTTTTAAGGTCACTGCCAAGCCACACCAAATTGGTGTATGAGACCCCTTTGTTTGTGAGATAAGGGACCTCCCTCCGCCCAGCGATTTGACTGGTAAAGTCTATGGATGTATACATACCCTACCCCCTTTGGATTTGAACTTGTGACCTCTTAAAGATGAAACACATGTTCTTAACCATTAGGCCCACTCAAGCTGTATATGTTATTAATAGTGAGTTTTTGTTGTTATATGTTATAACAACCACTCACTAAAAAGACAAAATTCATGCCACGTACATAAAATGGATTTTATTAACAACCCACACTCATATTTATATAAGTGGGTATTATGCTAAAGAGGTTTTAACCGAGTGGGTTTTGTTATAAACAAACAACCATTTTGCTAATTATGGATAACCATTTTAATAATGGTTTGTTTTGTAATTTAATGACTTTGTAACTAGAAGATGCCCCTCTTGGGCTATAAAAGGGGCACTCCACACCATTGTATGGACACACTACACAACATGGGCACTCCACACCATTGTATGGACACACTACACAACATTGGTGTATAGAACAACTTATGTGTGAGAGACACACAACTTATGTGTGTAAGTTCTCCTTATTTTGAGAGAACACACCAACATTTTGTGCCAAGAACTATTGTGCTAGGTTCTTCATGTTGGCACGAATTGTATGTATTGTTTTGCATGTTGAAGGGAGTCCGAGGCACTTTAGCAAAACATAGTAGTGTTTATAGTCGTTTCTACATGATTTTCTACAAGGAGTTCATATTTGAGGTCCTTTTCGGCATCCAAGCAACATATTTTCAGCTCATTGCCTTGTTTCGTGTGTCAAGGGGCGTTCGAGGCACTGTGACAAAACATAGTCAATATTATACTCAGCCTTCTCAGTTTTTCGAGAGGATCGCAAGGGTGATGTCCTTTTATGCATCAGAGTAGCATATTCGAAGGGTGTCTTCGACTCTTGTGATGTAAAGCTATCTTATTTGTACTTTCAACAATTATTGAGCTTTTATAAGAGCGGTCTCACTGGTTGGAAGTGGACCCAGAGACAGTCATTGTTGCATGGATATTATTACTACTTTTATGTGATTATGTTTGCTCATGTATGATTATGCAAGTTATGTTCTTCAACTTATGTGTTTGGTTCAGTTCACTTCCATGCTATAAGAATTGTTAATAAAGATTCTTGGAATAGGAAAGTGGTGTTGAACTTTATGATATTTCCAGTTCAGATCAAGTAGTGAATGAGTTCTACCCATTTTCAGATAAGATATTAAGACAAACCATTTGCATTCAAAATATTTTACTCACATGGTAAATATAAATTCTGATACAGAATGTAATGACACCATAATAACATCACTACTTATTTATATTAAAATTTCAATGGCAACAATACAATGAAATAACAACATAGTACACATATGGGAAATATAAACATGATATACGTCCATTGTATATGTTCTCTCTGCACAATCCTCCAAGGAAGATTTGATGTAGGTGACTATCATGCACAACACATCCCAAACCACAGGTATCAACTCTATAGGTGGTATTATTAGCTCCCAAAAATATGAACAGAAGTAGATAAAACACAATCAAGTATGTAGAGTATAATATCTAGGTTTTTGGCCTCCACATGGTGTTAACGCGTCCCTCAAGGAGTAATATTAGTTCCCTAAAGAGAGACGCCTTTCCCACACATAGACTCGACCCTCAATGAATTATTTTCAGCCCTAGCAAATGTATCGACCCCATGTTTATCAACAACAAATCAAGTTGTAGAGAAATAAATTAGCTTCCACTATGTTTTCCTCAAATCAACAATCCAGGGGCGTTGTCATCCACAAGAAACTCACCCAGAGGGTATATAAGATTTCCCCAGCCAAAACAAATGTCCAACATACAAGGAACTCGGCTCCCAACTGATGAAATCGACCCTTAAAGTGAAGAACTTGACCCCCAAGAGAAGATATTACTCAACTCTAATAAGAAACCCGTCCCCTTTATAAACAAACTCATTCATCACAAAAAATTTCCCCCAATGGGTAAACCCAACCGCCTCAAGAAAGAAAATCGACCCCTACTCACAAATACCAGTCACCAAATGATGGAAAACTTTACCAAATTGAAGTACACTGAAGAAATCATATAGATCTCCTCCTAATGACCAACTAGGGTGGGTAGTTTCACCATCGAAACCAATCTCAAAAATCTCTCTAGCGTTTTTCGTCCCAACAATCCAAAAGACACCAAGAGCTCTCTCAAATCAATTTTAGAAATGACAAGTGAATAATGAGAGAAGGTGTCCTCATTTCCCTTTTTATTCTTTGGTTGACCCTTTTGTGACCTTTTTACCCTATAATAAGTTTAAGTGATTTTTCATTATCTCAACAGTCACTCTGGTGCCTTTTTAACTACTTACTTAATGCCACCTTTTAAAATTAATTTATTTCTCGCTTGGATGACATTAAATAAATAATTAATTCCCTTTTCCCCCACTACTTGTAGCCTAGGAGAATCACTTAGGCTATTTTTTCAAACTCTTGGAGGGCTCACTTGGAAAGGGACATTAGACAAAATGGCTCCATAAGCTTTCAGACCCCAATTTTTCAAACTGGGACTTGCCACTAAAATGACCCTGCAAGTTGAATCCTCCAATTTTTTCCACTCTAAATGGACCGAGATAGATGACAAACAATATAATGATCCAATCTGGATCATAAGTGGCACGAGATCAGATTTTCGATTGCATATTCTTGATGGCTCTATTGATACCTTCCCAACAGTTTTCCCCATGCCACATTCTGACTCTGTCTCATCTAGCATCATTTTTGGTCTTCGTCAATGAAAGTCAAAGCCAAAGCTTTGATTTTACATGCACTTCAAGGTTTAAAAAAAATAAAATAAAAAAGGGGGGAAATGGGGAATGTTATCGCACAAATTGTAGGTTGGGAAAAGCCCGACCCAATCAACTGGATGGCGATAATGGTGGGAGCACTTACCCACTATCACCTCAGATAAACCCTCCCTCACTTTTGTGAAGGAAGAATCTAACACAAGGGGGGGTCACGGGTGATCCTAGGGAGGAATGAAATGGAAAGTGAGAGTATGGAAGTGAAGCCCCTATAGGTCAAGGTACTAAGTGAGAAATGGCTTGATAAATATTCTCGAAGATGGTTTATGGTTTCCAAATGTTTGAGTACATGTGGAAGATGTTTGAGTACCTGCCCAAGACACAAGAAAAGACGAGATACAATATAAACAATCAAATGGAAAAGAAAGTTGAGCTTGTTGTCCCTATTTTCATAAGTGAACATAAATATATATCAGCAAGGAAATGATTATTAAAGCTACTACAAAATGCTAAAATTCAAGTAAATGATGCAAGAGATATGCTAGCAACAACTAGAGTAACTCAAGTCTGAGAAAGCATAAGACTTTAGCAATGCAATAAGGCTGTCATAAACAAGTATTGCAAAGACATAGTATCAGCCTTATGGATGTAGAAAACTATTGCTACAACATAAAGTTTCAACCCACAAAACAAGCAAGTAAACCACCCAAACCATGCACTGAGATTAGTAGATAAATATGGCAGCTTGCTAACAAAATTTGACGGCTGAAATGTGAGTTATAAATAAATAAAAAAGAAAGTAATTTTCTGCAACCCTAATAGTTGTAGATTTTGTTTAGTTATAGCTCCAAGAATACTAAGAAAACTAAGAAGCCCTAGAGGCCTTGGAAACCTCAAAGCATCAAGAAAATATCCCAACTTGCACAATATTAATATCTCACTAAATCACGTTTACCAATGCAAACAATTTATTTCTCCAATGCAAACTTCAGATTAGTGCCTTTAAAAAATTGGGTGAATGAAATCTTGAAAGCAAGAGTTAGATCAATAAAATCCCTAGGGGTGTAGACCCTCTTACTCCCTAGGGTATGCAAATCAAACTAAGGAAAATCAAGGATGGTGTACACCCTTGTACTCCTCCTAGCAGCCGGCTTCCAATAAAAGACATGTAAACTAGAAAATGAGATGAAGCTTAATGGAGGGTGTATGAACTTATACTCCTCCTAGGGTTTCAACCAACAATAACCATGAAAAAAGCAAGAAGAATTAACAATTGCATGTTTTCCTTACCAA
>ML829257.1:56098-92532 GCA_009831015.1 Picea engelmannii | reverse complement strand
GCTTCCAATAAAAGACATGTAAACTAGAAAATGAGATGAAGCTTAATGGAGGGTGTATGAACTTATACTCCTCCTAGGGTTTCAACCAACAATAACCATGAAAAAAGCAAGAAGAATTAACAATTGCATGTTTTCCTTACCAATTCCAAGAGATATGAAAGAAAAAACCCTAGTTCACCAAGAAAATTACCATTCATAAGCAAGAGAAGAAGTCTCCAAGAGGTGTGCACCACCTTAGCTCAATCATTCACCAAAACATATAACCAAAAATCATTTTGCACAAGAGAGAGATGCCAAATTTCCCAAGTAGGGCGCAAATTCCAGCCACTAGTCTTCTCACAATGGGATAGTTACGATCAAAATGAAATGAAATGATTCTTATTTATACAAATACTACTAAAAGTGTTTGTCCACTTAATTTAGGGTAAACCACCAAATAAGGGGGAAACAACCCTTACTTTTCCCCTTTACAAAAGTAATTTGACTCTAATTCAAATTTAAATTAAAAAAATGCACATAAAGAAACCCTAATGTGATGTGATCCCTCCAAAGGGTGACGTTTTGGCACTTCTTGCAAATCATTGGAGTGGAGAGAGGAAGTCATTGGGCCTTCTAGGGCCTCCCTCTCATGCACTAGGTCTCCCTCTTCCAAGCCAAGCCTTCTCCCATCAACATGTGACAAGTGTCCAACAACAACAACAACAACACCATAACCCTAGCCCTAGGGTGACATCAAGCTCCTCAAAAGTGACGTTTTAGCCTCAAGAGAAAATAATTGGGATGGCTAAGGGATGGGTTATGTCTTACATGGTATCTCATAAAGCCTCCAAAGGCTAGGATCTTTGTCCGATGTGTGGGCCATGGTATCCAACCTGTGGGATTCAAGCCCCAAGGAAGCCCAAGCTAGGCTTGTTCTTCCAAATTTATCCACCAACTAGGTCCCGCAAAGACAATGATTGCACCCTACAAGGATATCAAGTCAAATGCATCATGATAATTAAATCAAATCAATAAAATATTCATCTAAGCATGTACATCTAAACCACCTCATGAAAATAAACAAGTGCTTAAACACCCTATGTAATTTTCCAAGTTTAGAAATGGGAGGGTTGATAAAGCGACCTATTGGGTGAATCATACCTCAAGTTTAGGAGTGTTTTCCAAGTGGACCCGTCTCTAAGACATGTGGACAAAGTGAGATGGATGGGGAAAATACTCTTGGGTATGGGATTCATGACATACAAGGGATCATAATATCTCATTTATGGGTGTCTTTGTAGAGGGTGTGTTGCACCTTCGTTTTCAATACAACCTTTTTCCAAGCCCATTCCTTGTCTTTTGTTATTTTTAATATGTTTCCAGGTTGAATCCAAGGTGGGGATTCTACCTAAGCATGAATAAAAATTCCCACCTTGAATCTACCCTGGTCATATCATGCTTCCCCAAGTTGAAACCATATGTGGTATTCTACCTAAGCATGAGAAACAATGCCCACACATGCTCCACCTTAGTTGACAATTTGTATTAGTTATTTTTCACAGGTCCCATCATTTTCTTATGAGAGACATTTCATTGTCCTTGGGATCCCTGGGTGAGCATATAGAAGGTTCATGATTGGATTTTATCTTTTTCCAGCTAGAATTTTCTGTGCCTTCAGCCCCTTCTTCCCATGAAATGAGCAACAATCCGTTCTTGGGTCAATACACTCGAAAATACCAAAAGGTAAGGAGATGGGGGGATAAAGTGTGGAAAGTGATAAGTATGGTCGGGAATGTCACAATGAATCATCAAGAGGTCCTCCCAGTACAAACCTATCCCTAAGGATGATCCACTTACTAGGGAACAATGTCAACCACCGAAGTGAAACAGGGAAAAGAGCATAATTTCCAAGCAAACGTTAGATAATCAAAAGCAGTTTTAAATGCAACAAACTTATAGGATTCAAATATTGAAATGACGCTTACCATAAAACCTGGCTTGTACCTCGTGGAGAGAGACCCAATGTCTTTTGGAAGCCAGTTGATGTGGTGGATACCGTCGTGATAAACTTGGACCTGTGGTGGCGAGGCGAGTCTCTGTCTATGTAAGTGGACACTGTTGGTCAAGATGTCTCTCGGTATTCCATGTCTACAACTTGAGGGACTCGAGACACCATCTCCTTAGTTATTCCTAGGAATTAAGGATAACATCTGGCTCCTACTTGGGAACATGTACTCGTCGTAGAGTGCATGAGAACCACAACATCTCTTGGTGGACTCGTGCCTATACGAAAAATTAAAACCATAAAATATAGGGTGGTTCTATCACCCATTGTCCATATATAACAAAAACAAAAATGACAACTAATCTAGAAAATAAAATTTTGCATTTTTTCAAAAATTTAAACGAAACATGTAATATGATGAAAGCAGTATGAAAGTATAGAAAAATGAAAAATGAAATGCAACTAAACTACCATGAGCAATCAAGATGCAAATGCAAGGAAAGAAATATGACCTACCTACTTACCTGGGGATTGGGCCCTGAAGAAGTCAAGTGTATTAGATGTAGTGTCAAAGAAGAGACCCATCCACTGGTAATGGCATCTTTCTCCCTTCCAAAGATGTCAAATAATACTTCTCTTTTTAGAATTTCTTCTTGACGATATAAGGGCCAAGCCAAGATTTGTCATTCTTCTAGTCACATGTAGGCTTTCCCTTCCTCTTGTCCCACATGAACGTAGGAATTCCTTCCCTGTAGTTGATGTAAGGTTTATTCTTGATGTAAGGATAGGAAGGAGCATCTGTATTAAATGCATCTTCAATGGATTTCTCATGTTCTTTTTTCTCTTTATCTTCTTTCTTCAATATCTGGATGGACCCTGGCTCTTTCCATTGGAACTTTGCAAGCTTCTCCTTATACTCATTTGTACTTGGGAGTAGTGTATCTATGTAATCTTCCTGCACAAAAGGTAGGTCGCAAGGATCTTACTCAATATCCCGATGAGGTACATAAAATTCACACTCACTCGTGTAATCAAGACCATTGGGGTTCATCACATTCCTGTCATCCCGTTCTCGACTATACAATATCTCTAAAGTTCCATCTCCCATGGGAATATACGCATGGGTGAGATCCATACTGAGAAACCCTCCAAGAGCGATGGAAAAAATTCTTGATAGAAGCATCCCCCAAGCATCTGGGACATCAATCATGACTATGTTCATGATGAGGCTAATATGAGGGAAGTCAATTAGTTAAACTTCAACATCTTCACATAGCCCATAAACCTTGACCTTCTTGGAATCAATACCACAAACATTTCCATAAGGTTGGGTCATCTTTAGACCAAGTTGTTCATGTTATCCCCATTTTATGAGATAACTAAGGAGATTATGCCTCGAGGCCCTCAGGTTGCAGATATGGAGTGCCAAGAGACTACATGACCAACAATATCCACTTGCACAGATGGAGACCCTTCTCACCACCACAGAGGTCAGGATTTTCAAATGGCATCCACCACACCAACTGGATTTCGAGAAGCACTGGGCCTTAATCCATGAGGTACAAGTCAGGTATTATGATGAGTGTCATTTCAATATTTGAGGAATTTTGAGTATGCTATATCTTAGACTTCTTTATATTTCATGACATATGCTTGGACATTATGTATTTTTCCCTAATTCACCTTGGTGGTTGACATTGTTCCCTATTAAGTGGTCTTCCTCGGGAATGGGTTTTCTACTAGGAACTCCCTTGAAGAGCCATCGTACCATTCCCAACCATACTTGCCACTTTACATCACCTAAAACCCCCCATTTCCTTGTCTCTTGGGATTTTAGGGTGTATTGACCCAAGAAGGGGTTGTCCCTCATTCCATGGGAAGAAGGGGTTGAAGGCCCGGAGGGATTTTTGTTGGCTAAGAAGATAAAAGCCTCTATATATAAACCTTCCAAATGCTTTTCCCAGGGATCCCACAAGAAAACAATGAATCACTTTTCTGTAAGAAAAGGGGGACCCACAAGAATAAATGATAGAACTCTTAGGGGGTTATTTGGAGTATAGGAGGTCTCATCATGAGCCAACCTATCATGATCATGGGTATCTAGTGGTATGACATTACCATCATCTGGCCACCAAGCCAGGATAGTGGCTCTCAGTTGCACAACTGAGAGAAAGGGGTTCTCATCACGAACCAACCTTCTCATTTTCGCAAGGCATTTGTGAGTGACATTGTCATTATCTAGACACCATGCCAGGACAATGGCCTTCAAACCGTCATTTAAAACATGAAATAAACAAAGAATGCAAAAGGATGGGCTTGGAAAAAGTGCACTGCAAACAAAAGTGCCACACATCCTCTACAAAGGCACCCATGGATGAGACATTACAACCCCTTGTATGTCATGAACCTCATGCGTAGTGAGTTTTGATCCTTAACCACTTCAACTACTTCACATGGATTAGAGAGGGGTCACTTGGGAAACACTCCTTGACCTAGGGAAGGATCTAACCAATAGGACACCTCTTCATCCCTCTTATATCCAAGCTTGGAAAGTCGCATAATGTTTTTGAGCATTTACTTATTTAACCGGGTAATATTTGATGCACATGCTTAGGTGGATCATTTATTGATTTGATTTACTCACCATGATATTATGACTTGAGATCCTTGGAGGGCGTGCTTATTTGTCTTTGCAGGACCTAGTTGGTGGACAATTTTGGAGGAACAAGCCTAGCTTGGGCTTCCATGAGACTTGAATCCCACAGGTTGGATGCCAAGGGCCCACATGCTGGATGAGAGATACATACCTTTAGAGGTCTAAAATATACTATGGACGACGTGACCTAGACCTTACATGCCAAACATTTTTCTTAGGAGAGGCAAAATGTCACCTTTGGAGGCTTGACGTCACCTAGAGGGGCTAGGGTTTGGTGGTGAAGACATGGGGGGAAGAATGCCTTGACTATGAGGAGATGGCCTAGATGATTGACATGTGGCCTTTGGAGGACTAACTATGCATCTCCAACACCAACAACTTGCTCCTAATGTCAAAACATCCCCTAAAGGGGTGACATCCTCTTGTTTTAGGGTTTTCTTTTGTGTAAAAGTGAATTTAAACATGAATTATTTAATATTATTTGGTTGCAAGGGGTAAGATAAGGGTTTTTCACCCATTGTGTTATGTCTTACCCTTGCTAATGTGGAAAAACAATGTTAGTGACATTTTGTATAAATAGATATGATAACATCTCATTTTTAAAACATAACTCTCCCATTGTGAGAAGTGTTGAACTGAAATTTTCTCTACCCTTGAGGATTTTTGCTATCTTGTTCTATGATATGGTTTCTCTTTGGTTGTGGAGTTGATGATGATGATGTGGTAGCTCTAGGAGGTCATTCTTTTCCTATTGTGGTGGTTATCTTGGCATGTTATGGTCCATCTTGTTGCTATTTGGATTGGTAAGATTTTTACTTATTGTTATCATTTGTAATTCAAACATAAAGGTTGATTTTGATAAGGCTAGGTCGAGAGTATAAGTGCATACACCCCTATTTTAGCTCCATCATATTTTTAAGCATATAATTTATTATTTGCAAGGGTTTTTCTAAGGAAGTATAAGGGCATACACCCCTTAGTTTTAAAACCCTAGCTAGGTTACTTGCCTTGGGGAATAAGAGGGTTTATACCCCCAATGAGGTAGTAGCTTTAGGTATTTTCTCTTGACCCCATTAACACACAATCAAAGGCACTAATCATTGCATTGGAGAAACAAAACGTTGCATTGGTAAACATGAAAGTTTCAAGTTTTGAAGTTTTCTCACTTGGAAGTTGTTCGTTCAGCCTTAGGCTACCTTGCCTCATTGAGGCATCCCATTTCATCCACTAAATATTGTTTTTGTTGCAAAACTAACCTACAACCATTAGGGCTGCAGAAAACTAACTCTCTAACCCTAGATAACTTCTAAACTAACCCTAGGATTTGGCTACAACTTTTCCCGAACAAACTACTAACCCTAGCGCACTTTTTGAGCTAGATAGAAGTAATTTTCATTGGTTGATTTTTTTGTTATAAATATTGTTTTTCTATATCCATAAGGCTAATAAATATCATTGCAGTAAGATTTTGTTTCAACCTTGATTTTGTGCTAGAGTATTGCTTTATCATTGTTGAGTTAAGCTAGCCTTCACTGGCTTGTCTCTTTGTTATTCAATCATACTTTTAGAACTTATTTTTCATACTTTATTATCTTCTATATGTTGATATATATAATTTTCTTTTTCTGCAATTAGGGACAACAATCTTAACTTGATTGTCCAACTAAAATATTATATCATATGCTTGGTTTTCTTTGTGTCTCAGGCAAGTATTCACACTTGACAGGTTACTCAAATCATTGGAAACCTCAAGAAACCCTATATACTCTTTTCTAGGTGCCCTTTTCCATCTAGAAAATTGATCTTTAGGGGCATAAATTCATACATCTCCTTTTCCATCTCAATCCCCCCTAGGGTCACTAGGATTCTCCCCTTGAGGTGACTACCTCACCTCTAAAGTGACAAGAACACCTGCCTAAGGTGACAGTGGGTAGGTTCTCTCTAAGTTATCTCCAATTGGTGGTTGGGTTGGGATTTCCCCAACCTACAACTTGTGCGATAACAGTTCCATCACTTCAAATACATTACATTTGTCGAGGCTCTGGAGTCCAACATAGAATTACTCAAGTGGAGGCCATTCATTCCCAAAGAAATATAAAACAAAGGGTTACTATCCTTCTTACGATCAAGATACATAGTGTTCAAGATGCTTGGAGGGTCCTCCTTCTCAGCTGGAAAGTTTAGTAACTTCAAGACTTCTCTCCTCAAAAAAGGGATTTTGCACATTTCTGTCACAGGGGCTGTCATATTCAACTTTCCAAACATGGTTGCAACATCTATGTTCAACTAAATCTCTTTCTCTGTTGGAGTTGGCTTCAGAAGAAACTCATGCACTGGAGGTGGAAGTGGTGGGACCACCTTCTCTATAGATGCGGAAAGAGAGGTTTCTTCTAGCTGAGGGGGAGTGGAAGGTTGTGACAGAGGAATCAAAGCATTATTTATCATAGTGTATGTCAAAAAATATCTCTTCCTCAATTGATTTCTCTGATCATTAGTTAATTGGCTTAACACCGATATTCATCCCTCTCTTGCCCCTTTTCTTATGGTCTCATCAATCTACTCCTGTGTGATTTCTTCCTCTTGGAAGGTACATATCATATCCAAAAAGTTCATACTATCAGGAGAATCTTCATCTCGTTGGGGGAATTCAACCTCTTAGTGAGGTTCTTGACATGGAGAACACCATGGTGTCTCTTATGTGTTGACCATCCCAACCGAGTTCAACGTATCAAGAGATTTTTCCTATTGTAGAAGCCTTGGATTCCAACCCGTGGAATCTCTCTGTTGTTTAGCAAACTGCGGTCTAGGTGCAGATTGATTTGTTTCCACTATGTTCAGACGACCCATGATCTGATTATGAGCTTGGAAAAACTGAGTACTCATCTAGTCTATCTTCTGAGTCAAGACAACAATTGGGTCTTGAGCACTACTAATCAAAGCTTTAGTCTTTTTCTCTACCTTGGCACGAGGATACTTAAAAGGATCAACCTTCGAGTCAAGAAGGTTTTCTTCAATTTATGCACTATACTCTTTAGCTTGTGCCAAAGTGGCGGGATTCTTGTCCTTCAGGATGAAACAAAATTTCCCATCGAAATCATTCATGTAGAGGATATGAACAACTGCATCTGTAGGGCGTAGATCTGTCAGGATTTGACTGTACAACCTGTCAAACCTATTGTCAAATTCACTCATTGTCTCATTATATTTTTTATTTATTTTATTAAACTGAGTTGAAAGCATTATGTTGTCTTTCTTCTCCCGCCATCTATTCTTGAACAACTTGGAAAATTGTTCATAATATGCTATGTGATTATCAAGAAGTCCTCTGAACCATCTCTGAGCATCTTCAGTAAATCATGAGGCTAGTAGCTTCATTGCTACATCCTCATGTTCCACTTTTTCATTTTCCATGTATCGGCCCATGGCATAGAGATGATCGTCAAAAGGGATTACATTATTTCCTGGAAACTTTGGAAACCATTTGTGAGACTCGTTTGGCATGGTATTGGGGTATACGAGAATGGTGGCCATGTTTAAGGGTTTATAAAGGTATTTTCCCCAAGGGTGAGACATTGGAGAAAGGGGAGTGGTACACTAGAAAAGGGTTTTGACAATGGGAGGTTTGAGAAGAGACCTTCTTCGACAAACCTTAGAAGGATTGAATCTCCAAAGGGGAAAAGACTTGAGGGAAGATAGATTTTGGGAAGGTGGAGTCGCGAGATGGGATTCAATAAAATCTCATCAAGGGTGGAAGGGTAACGTCCTTCAAGTGGAGTCTCCGGACAAGCTAGGGGTAAAGGCTTTGTGAAAGAATCTTTCCAAAGTGTCGTTAGGGCATGAAAGAGGATTCAAAATCCTCCACAACAATGATGCCAAAAGTTATTGTGCAAATTGAAGTTTGGAAAAATCCTGACCCAATCCACTAGATGGAGATAACGATGGGAGAGATTACCCACTTTCACCTTATATAAACCCTCCCTCTCTTTTGTGAAGGAAGAATCCAACACAAGGGGGAGCCCCGAGTGACCCTAGGGGGAATTGAAATGGAAAGTGAGAGTATGGAAGTGAAGCCCCTATAGGTCAAGGTACTAGTTGAGAAATGGATTGATAGAGATTCTTCAAGATGGTTTATGGTTTCCAAATTATTGAGAAAGTAAATGATTACTAAAGCTACTGCAATATTCTAAAAGTCAAGTGAATGATGCAAGAGATAATCTAGCAACAACTAGAGTAACTTGAGTGTGAAATCATAAGACTTTAGCAATGAAATAAGGTTGTCATAAACATGTATTGCAGAGACATATTATTAGCCTCATGTATGTAACAAACTATTGCTACAATAGAAAACTTCAAGCCACAAAACAAGCAAGTAAACCACCCAAAAAGTGCGCTAAAACTAGTAGAAAAATATGGCAGCTTGCTAGCAAGATTTGATGGCTCAAATGTGAGTAATAAATAAAAAAAAGAGAGTAATTTGTCACATCCCTAATGGCTGTATCTTTTTTTTTATTTCTAGCTCCAAGAAGACTAAGAGAACTTAGACACCCTAGAGGCTTTGGAAACCTCAAAGCATCAAGAAAATATTCCAACTTGCACAATATTAATATCTCCCTAAATCACGTTTACCAATGAAAACAATTTATTTCTCCAATGCAAACTTAAGATTAGTGCCTTTATAAAATTGGGTGAATGGATTCTTGAAAGCAAGAGTTATATCAAAAAAATCCCTAGGCTTGTAAACCCGCTTACTCCCTAAGGTATACAAATCAAACTAAGGTAAATCAAGGAGGGTGTACGCCCTTATACTCCTCCTAGCAACCTTGCAATGAAAGAATTGTAAAATAGAAAATGATATGAATATTAATGGAGGGTGTATGCATTTATACTCCTAGAGTTTCAACCAACAATAACCATGAAACACGCAAGAAGAATTAACAATTTCATATTTTCCTCACTAATTCCAAGAGAGATGCAAGAACAAACCCTAGTTCACCAAGAAAATTACCATTCATAAGCAAGAGAAGAAGTCTTCAAGAGGTGTGAACCACCTTAGCTAAATCATTAACCAAAATATATCACCAAAAATCATTTTTCACAAGAGAGAGATACCAAATTTCTCAAGTAGGGCACAAATTTCAGCACTAGTCTTCTCACAATGGGATAGTTATGATCAAAATGAAATGAAATGATTCTTATTTATACAAATCCTACTAAAAGTGTTTGTCCACTTAATTTAGGGTAAACCACAAAGTAAGGGGTAAACAACCCTTAATTTTCCCCTTTACAAAAGTAATTTGACTTTAATTCAAATTTAAATTTAAAAAATGCACATAAAGAAACCCTAATGTGACGTCATCCCTCCAAAGGGTGACGTTTTGGCACTTCTTGGAAATTGTTGGAGTGGAGAGAGGAATTTGTTGAGACTTCTAGGGCCTCCTTCTCATGCACTAGGTCTCCCTCTTCCAATAAAAACCTTCTCCCATCAACACTTGCCAAGTGTCAAGCAATAACACCACCACCAGCCCTAGGATGACATCAAGCTCCTCAAAAGTGAAGTTTTAGCCTCAAGAGAAAATCATTGGGCTAGATAAGGGCTGGGTTATGTCCTACATGGTATCTCATCAGTCCTCCAAAGGATAGGATATTTTTCTGATGTGTGGGGAATGGTATCCAACCTGTGGGCTTCAACCCTCAATGAAGCCCAAACTAGGCTTGTTCTTCTAAATTTGTCCACCAACTGGGTCCTGCAAAGACAATGAATGCACCCTCCAAGGATCTCAATTCAAATGCATCATGATAAGTAAATCAAATCAATAACAGAGCCATATAATCATGTACATCAAAACCACTTCATCAAAATAAACAAATGCATAAATACCCTATGCAATTTTCCAAGTTTAGGAATGGGAGGGTTGATAACGCGACCTATTGGGTGAATTGTACCTCAAGTTTAGAATTGTTTTCCAAGTGGACCCCTCTCTAAGACATGTGGACAAAGTGATATGGATGGGGGAAATAATCTTCAGCATGGGGTTCATGACATACAAGGGATCGTATTATCTCATTTATGAGTGATTTTGTAGAGGGTGTCTTGCACCTTCGTTTTCAATGCAACCTTTTTCCAAGCCCATTTATTGCCTTTTGTTCTTTTTAAGATGTTTCCAGGTTGAACCCAAGGTGGGGATTCTACCTAAGCATGAAAAATAGTTCCCACCTTGAATCTACCCTGGTCACATCATGCTTCCCCAAGTTGAAACCATGTGTGAGATTCTACCTAAGCATGAAAAACATTGCCCATACATGTTCCACCTTAGTTGGAATTTTGTATTAGTTATTTTTCATGGGTCCCATCAGTTTCTTATGAGAGACATTCCATTGTCCTTTGGATCCTTGGGAGAGCATCTAGAAGTTTCATGATTGGATTTTATCTTTTTCCATCTACAAGCCTCTGGCCCTTCAACCCCTTCTTCCCATGAAATGAGGGACAATCCCTTCTTGGGTCAATACACCTGAAAATCCCAAAAGGTAAGGAGATGAGGAGATGAGGTGTGGAAAGTGATAATTATGGTTGGGAATGGAACAATGACTCGTCAATATGACCTCCCAGTAGCAAACCTATCCCCAAGGGTGACCCACTTACTAGGGTGCAATGTCAGCCACCAAAGTGAAATAGGGAAAAGAGCATAATTTCCAAGCAAATGTTAGATAATCAAAAGAATTTTTAAATGAAACAAACTTAAATGCTTCAAATATTGAAATGAAGCTCACCATAATACCTAGCTTGTACCTCATGGAGCAAGACCCAATGTCTTCTAGAATCCAACTGATGTGGTGGATACTGTCGTGATGAACCAAGACCTGTGGTGGCAAGGTGGGTCTCTGTCTGTGCAAGTGGACATTGCTTGTGAAGATGTCTCTCGGTACTCCATGTCTGCAACCTGAGGGCCTCAAGACATCATCTCCTTATTTATTCCTAGGAATTGGGGATAACATCTGGCTCCTACTTGGGGACATGTACTTGCCATAGAGTGCATGAGAACCGTAGACACTCTTGGTTGACTTGTTCCTATATGAAAAATGAAAAATGTAAAATATAGGGTGGTTTTATCACCCCTTATCCATATATAAAAAAACAAAAAAAAAAACAAAAATGACAACTAATCTAGAAAATAATTTTTTTCATTTTTTCAAAAATTTAAACTAAACATGTAATATGATGAAAGAAATATGCAAGTAGAGAAAAATGAAAAATGAAATGCAACTAAACTACCATGCGCAATCAAGATGAAAATGCAAGGAAAACAAGATGACCTACCTACTTACCTGGGCCCTGAGCCCTGAAGAACTCAAGTGTCTTGGATGTAGGGTCGGAGAATAGACCCGTCCATTGGTAATGACATCTTTCTCCTATCCAAAGTTGTCAAATAATACTTCTCTTTTTCGGATTTATTTTTGATGATATAAGGGCCAAGCCAAGCGTTTTCATTCTTCTCATCATATTTAGGATTTCCCTTCCTCTTGTCCCACATGAATGCAATAATTCCTTCATTGTAGTTGATGTAAGGTATATTGTCGATGTAAGGATAGGAAAGAGCCTCTGTATTATCTACATCTTCAATGGCTTTCTCACGTTCTTTTTTCTATTTATCTTCTTTCTTCAATATATGGATGGACCCTGGCTCTTTCCATTAGAAATTTGCAAGCTTCTCCTTGTACTCATTTGTCCTCGGGATTAGTGTATCTATGCAATATTCCTATGCAAAAGGCAGGTCCCAAGGATCATACTCAATGGTTGGATGAGGTACATCAAAGTCACACTCACTCATGTAATCAAGACCATTGGGGTCCATCACATGCCTATCATCCCACTCTCGACTATACAAGATCTCAAAAGTGTCATCTCCCATGGGAATATGCACATGGGTGAGATCCATACTAAGAAATCCTCCAAGAGAGACAGACCAACTTATTGATAGAAGCATCCCCCAAGCATATGGGACATCAATCACAAATATGTTCACGATGAGGCTAATATGAGGGAAGTCAATTAGGTAAACTTCAACATATTCACATGGCCCATAAACCTTGACCTTCTTGGAATCAATACCACAAACATTTTCATAAGGTTGAGCCATATTCAAACCAATTTGTTCCATTACTTTCAAGGACATTACATTTTTCGAGGCTCTGGAGTCCAACATAGAACTATTCAAGTGGAGGCCATTCATACTCAATGAAAGATAAAACAAAGGGTTATTATCCTTCTGTCGATCAAGATAGATAATGTTCAAGATGATCGAAGGGTCCTCCTTCTAGGTTGAGACGTTTAGTAACTTCAAGACTTCTCTCCTCACAGAAGGTATTTTTCACATTTCTGTCACAGGGACCATCATATTCAACTTTCCAAACATGGTTGCAACGTCTATTTTCAAATGAATCTCTTTCTCTGTTGGAGTTGGCTTCGGAAGCAACTCATGCAATGGAGGTGGAAGTGGTGGGAACACCTTGTTTGTAGATGGGGAAAGAGAGGTTGCTTCTCGTTGAGGGGGAGAGGAAGGTTGTGAAGGAGGAACTGAAGGCTTATTTCTCCTAGTGTATGTCAAAAACTATCTCTTCCTCAATTCCTTTCTATGATCATCTGTCAATTGGTTCAACACCCATAGTCATCCCTCTCTTTCCCCTTTTCTTCTGGTCTCATCAATATGTTCCAGTGTGACTTCTTCCTCCTAGAAGTTACAGATCATATCCATGAAGTTCATACTATCATGAGAATCTTCATCTCGTTGAGGGCATTCATCGTCTCGATGAGGTTCTTGACATGGAGAACACCACGATGTCTCTTTTGTGTTGACTATCCCAACCGGGTTCAACATATCAAGAGCTTTTGCCTCTTGTGGAGGCCTTGGTTTCCAACTTGTGGCATCTCTATATTGTCTAGCAAACTGAGGTCTGGGTGTAGATTGATTTCTTTCCACTGTGGTCATACGACCCATGATATGATTATGAGCTTGGACAAATTGAGTACTCATCTGGTCTATCTTATGAGTCAAGAGAGCAATTGGGTCTGGATGATCCAGATTTTATGAGTAGAACAAAATGAATACAGATTATTAAGAGATGCTTAACAAAGAATAACAAAGATACAATAAAATTGGTTTTCTATTCAATAAGGAAATAATATGAAACTGTAAAATGCAGCGAAAAACAAGCTTGTTGGAATGGTGGCGGCTTATCTCTGAGAAGAGATGTGACGGCTGTGCTTATTCACAAGAAGATGATTACAATGAGGCTCTGAAGGCATTTTTTAAAATAAACCATAATGTCACAAACCCTAGACATCCAAAAAACCTAACCCTAGGAGATGAAGCGCCAAAATTCATGTGGGCCTCGTTTGGGTAAGTTAGTACATCAACTTCCCGGGGTCGTAACTTTTGCATACGATCTCTGTTTTGGGCGCGCGATAGCTCATTGGAAAGGTGTCGTAGAGGAGATTCATTTTGGGGGCTCAATGAGAGCCTTTGACTATCATTTAGAATCTCGATCCCAAAAAACCTTCATTTAGGCCCTCAAAATGGCCCCTGAAGTTAAAAAATGCTAAAAATGGTAAATTACCAAAATTGCCAGAAAACTGTTCTGAGCTAGTTGGAAAAGGTGGGTGGCCACCGATATCCACCTGGATCACTGGAGAACTACTTGTTAGCACCGTCATTTTTCTTTCCATTTAGAGTTGGTTTTGAGTCATGTTATGACCCATGCGCCCAAACATGTGGAGTCAGGTACATAGCACTGTGAGTTTGAAGTCAACAAGTGGTCGGTTGGCCCTTGGAAATGGGAAAGGGTGTCAGAGTCGGGAATTGTATAAGTGGTATGAGCATGTCTTTTCCTAGAAGGTCGAATCCTGTTAAGAAGCCAATTTCTACATGCCCTGGTCGAGTAAAGTGGTTAATAAAGGTCACGTCGGCAAGTACAACAATTATTATCAGTTCATCATGAAGGCCAAGAGAATGAAAAATTGTGGCATTCGTATTAGGCATGTTCAACAAGCCTTACCACCTGCATCCTACATGCAGGGATTTTCCATGGATAACCTGCAATTCAGCTTAAAACATCTCGTCGCCATAAATTCGCTGCCTTCCAGCATGATTCCCTCCCTTGGTCGATTCATTATAAATCTCATATGCTTGGCGTTCCCTCCAGGCATAGAAACAGGCCTGAACTCTTTTCCCAGTTTCCCTTTTCCAATCCAGGTGGTTCAAAACCGCTCCCCCTATGCATTTGTTCAATACATTGCGCGTAGAGTATACCTTGGTTGCGCCATGGCGGCTTCTCAGAGTGCAGGAAAAGGCGTGCGGAGTGGAAGAACTGCGAGGTCTGAACCCCAAAGGGACTGGAATTATTTCTCACTCGCGGAAACCATTCCCAAAGACATGGAAGAAACCATTCTTTCACCTGTAGAAAGGACCAAATTAAGTCGCAGAATAGCCGAAGTGGAGAAATTCATATAGGAAAGGGAGACAGCAAGAGCCCCCTCCTCCCAAAAAAAACTACCTTGGAGGAGGGATAGGACGAGAAAGAATGAGGAGATCACAAAGGTTCAAATTGCAGAAGAATCGTGCATCAGATTGGTAGCTGAAGAACTACTCAGACGTGCCATCCGGCTAGAACCTATCAGGAAATTGAGCTGCGAAGGCGAGAACAGAGTGAGGAAAGCGGATTCCATGGGATAAAATGAGGAAGCACCATCTCAGTAGCTAAAACAAGAAAAGATGGCTATTGCCGAGCTCTATCAGGAGAACAGGGAATTGAGGCGACAACTAGTGACAAAGATCGCGGAAGCATTAGCTGCACAGAGTCACGGAGGGAGCATGGTATGGATGAAAAGGCAGCTTAAAGAGGAACATAACGTTATTTTATAGCTGCGAGAGGTGCAAAGGTCGGCAGAAGAAAGGCACATGGAGCAGCCCAGAGAAGACGAAGCAGTCGAAAAGGAAATCTGCGTGGCTCTTGCCAGCGCACAGAAAGAAAAAGTTTAACGGGCTGCATTTTCTTCACGGAAGTTTTGAATGATACATGTCCTCTAAAGTATCCTACCATTTTGATAACGTTCGCGAGAATCAAACAGTTGTTTACTGCACGCAGTTCTCTAGCGGATGGGTGCATAACGGAAGGCATGGAGAACTTGAAGACAGTCGTTAGTGGACAGGTGTGACTATTGCCTATTTTTGGACAGTACCAGGCGAAGAGCCTCTGGTGCATGTGGCACGTTTTTTCTAGTTTAGGGTTAACAGTTAGAAAATAGGGTAGCCCAAGAGACGCCCTCGTTTATATATTTCATCTTTTCGATGTAAGCATGGTTGGTTGGAAAATTGAGTAAACGACTGCTATTGTATGTAATCTGAGTTTTTTGACCAAAATTTAATGCAAAGGTCCTGTGATTTGATGAAAATATTCTAGTTGTGATAGTCGGATGTATTGTGTCTCTTTCTTTGCGTATGTGTTTCTTGTTACCTTTTATTTCATATCTCATACTGTCTATTTCAGAACGAATTTTCAAATCTGTGGATTCATTGTACAATGCCCCTTGTTCATGCCACTTAGTAAAAATGTTTTCCTCTCAAGATAACTCCGAATTCATCCACAACGACGCTCTTGAGTTACTTCCTGTGTTTTTCTCCCGCCACACTTTATGGTTTACACTGAAGGTTGTTTCTCGCCTAGCCTTCTCCTCTCGAATCCAGTCACTGAGTCATTTGTTCCGTCTCTTCCTCAGATCGACCCCATAGCCCAAGTTTTACTTTTTTGCGCCAATATAACCAGAAACCATTTTACCATAGGTGTTAAATATAACCATTGTTTTCAAATTTATATCCTGCATGGAGACCTCGCCATTTATGAGAGATCCTTCCCAAGATATGAAAGGCTAGTTTCGGGTCTCAAAGTTGGTTGAAAAAGTTACCTTCGTCGTCTGTTTATCAAACAAATAGATTTATAGAGTGCTAACATTTTGGCGTCAATGTCGGGGACGAAGTTGAAAAGATTTTCCATGGGAGAACAACAACCATTGCAGTTTGGCCCCTGAGGGTAACAAAGGGACAAACACCCATACCGGCTGAAACCTTTACCTTGATGACACCAATAAACAAACCAATATCCCCAAGTAGCACTAATTAGGAAACCTAGCTCCAAATACGTTTTACACCAGAGCGAATCTTGACCCAAACCCCTCTAAGCCTGTGTGTGACTCGGAGAAGATTCTACGCAAGGATAGAGAGCAGGTGCCAGACCCGTTTTATTTCTTGGACAGAAGTCTGTCCTTTCCCAAAGACGGCACATAGAGCATTGACAACCTTGAGTTTGACGTGTTTTTTGAGCAAACTCTGTTCAGGTCCAAGTCAGAAACCAGTTTGGACAAGACTATTTTCGACCTGAGCAATTTCCAATCCCTGGTGATAAATAATATCCCGCAAAATCCGAATCCCCCTAGGGATATGGTTGCCAGATTCGCTCCCCTCATCCTGTCGGCCCAGTTACATGAATTGCCTCAAAATTATAGCCAAAGAATCATACTCTACGATGTTGAGGGAAATGTTTCCGCCGAGAGACACCTGGATTGGTTTAACGATTTTGTCGTCCTGGAGGAGGTGGACTACGTAGATGAAAAAATGAGGCTTTTTGCGCAAATCCTTTTAGGATATTTAAGAAAGTGGTTCAAAGCCCTCCCGCTCGCGAGAATTCGGGACTTCGCCGCATTCGAAAGGTCGTTCCTAAATAAATGGGGGGATAATAATAACCCTTTGCAGCTTCTAACACAATACAATAATATGAAGAAGGCACCAGAGGAGATGTTGCAAGAATTATCAACTTGTTTCTTGAAGGTGTACAACTCCATCCCTATGAAAGTAAAGTCCCCTCCTGGTGCTGCGCAGTTGCAGTATACAGATTCCTTCGACAGTGACTTTGCCCTGCTACTAAGAGAAAGAAGATCGACGAGTCTAGACGCCATAATGAGTAACATTGTCGAGGTTGAAGTGAACATGATGGCACCAGGGAAAATCAAATCGAGGTTCAATCTGGGTGACAAGAGACCCCAGGGAGACACACAGCCATCGACATCGCGATCCTCAGATAAAAAATTCGACATGATGATGAAGACCATGGAAAATTTGATGGAGAAAATGTCCGTGGGAAACAGGCCTATTGCACGAGAACAAAACGACCCACAGCCCAGAAATCAGAATCTCCGAAGGGGTTAGATTCCTCAAATCAAGCAGCGGGACCCAGGTGACCAGTAGACAAGACCTCCTTTCCAGAACAACTATGCAGACGAGGATTTCGACCAGACTTTCGATGACTATATGCACTATTGTGATGACAAAAACCCACGCGTGTTCTTGACAAAGAGCAAGCACGATCGATATATGAGCCAGAACGAAGACTTCGCGCTAGAAGCCGATGATGGTATGATACTCGAAACAGATGATGCACCATATTGGGAGACAAATGAATTCAATAAAGTTTATCAAAATGCTATCATGTAGTTCCAGAAGAAGTACAACCTCCAGAGTAAAGTTGTACCTACCAAGACGCAACAAACGAACTCCGTAAAGAAGCCTACATCGGACACACCTTCCACGAGCCGACTGAGACCGGACAATGCAACCAAGGATGCAACCGAGAAGGAGAAGGAGAAGGAGGAAGTCCCCAAGAAATCCCCGGAGACAGGCTCGGAGACTAACGGAAAGGAGGTAGAAAAAACCTATTCCCCTTTCAATTTTGAGCACGAAATGGCCAAAATCAAAATCTCTGTCCCGTTCAATGAGATCATTAGAAAGTGTGAGTATCAGGAACAAATCATTAAAATGCTGAAAATGGGAGGGACCCCTTATACTCTGAACATTCGAGATGACTACCCCACCATCTTGTTTGGTCCGCCCATCGAAGAGACAAGCGATGAAGAAGATGAACCTCCTTTCTATGTCAGTCTATAGATCCATGATCTGACCTTGCATAACACCATGCTTGATTCTTGCGCATAACACAATCTCATGCTGAAGGTGATCATGGACGAGTTGGGTTTAGAAGTCACTAGACCATACAAGGACCTTTTCTCCTTTGATTCGAGGAAATTCAAATGTTTGGGTCTTATCAAAGACCTGGTTGTATCATTGGCTCAAATCCCTGCCAAGAACATGGTCATGGACGTAGTCGTCGCAGAAATACCCCCTAAGTTTGACATGTTTCTCTCGAGATTGTGGGCTATGAAGTTGAAGGGAACGTTGAATATGGATATGATGTACGCCACTATCCCTGTTTTTGGCCATGACAGAAGGTTGTATAGAGAAGTGTTGCTGAAATACATGGTAAGAAACAAGACGCAACCCCACAATAATCCTATATACACCGTCGACACCGAAGTGGGTTCGTCTATATTCTATAATGACTTTAGCTTCGAAGAAGAAGGACTGACGAGCACCACAACAACTGATGAGGAAACCTTGTAGGAAACAACAGAATGCGTCGACCCAGAGGACTGCATGGAAAATGGGGTGTGGAACATGAGTTTTGATGATGTAGTCAATCGAGAAGGAGTTGGGGCTGGCATATGGGTGATCCCCCCTAAAACAAACACAAATTTGTGTTCATACAAGCTCACGCTTGAATGGTCTAACAACATGTCTGAGTATGAAGTGCTGATCTTGGGCTTACAAGTGTTGAAAGAGATAGGCGCACAGAGGATAACAGTGCACAGAGATTCCGAGCTAATCATAAATCAGGTGAAGGGTGTGTATCAGACCAAGCACCCTAGACTGCGAGCGTACAAAAATTTGGCTTTGGACCTTCTCGAATGATTTTTGGAGTATGACCTGATTGCTATCCCTAGAGAACAAAATCATATCGCCGACGCGTTGGCCACCTTGGCCTCGGTTTTCAAGATTCCCATCCTTCCATATAAAAGATATGAAATTGAATTTAATCACAGGTCGACAATACCTGACAACATCAAACACTGGCAGGTGTTTGACAATGAAAAACAAGTGGAAACGCTCCTCCTCATGAGAGATGAGTTCGATAACACAAACATCGATGGGGAATACTACGACGAGAAAGATGAGGGCGCAGATGCACGCAGTGACAATGAACCTTTCCAAAACCAGATTGCGGGGAGGACTATAATACAATTGAAGAACAATATTATTCCAAAGGGGTTGGTGCCGCTAGAAAAGTTGTTTGACGAAAATGATGTGGCTAAGAACCCCAAGATCACCGCAAGCGAAGAAGACGTGGAAGACCGCAACATCGGGACTGAGGCATATACGAAGATGGTAAAATTATCAAAGACACTCAGTCTGGAGGTCAAGCAGGATTATGTAAAGCTCATGAAGGATTTCTCGGACGTCTTTGTGTGGAGCTACGACGATCTGGAAGTGTATGACATGAAGGTGATCCAACATGTTATCGCTCTCAAGGAAGATCATAAACCTTTCAAACAGAAGCTAAGACGGATAAATCCCTTGTTACTGCCACTGATCGAGAAAGAGGTAAAGAATATTTTCGATGCCAAAATTATTGTTTCCTTAAGATTCTCGAAGTGGGTAGCTAACTTAATACCTGTGAGAAAGAAAAGCGGAGAAATTAGACTGTGCGTTGATTTCCAAAATTTAAATAAGGTGTCTCTCAAAGACCACTACCCCCTTCCCAAAATGGACTACATCTTGCAAAAGGTAGTGGGATATCAGAAGATGCCCATGCTGGACAGTTTCTCAGGGTATAACCAAATCATGGTCCACCTGGACGACAGAGAAAAGACGACCTTCGCCACTCTGGGGGGAATGTTCATGTATGATAAGATGTCGTTCGACCGGATGAACACTGGTGCCACTTTTCAAAGGGAAATGGACATCGTGTTTGCTAATGAGGGGGATAAATTCATTGTGATTTATCTTGATGACATCACAGTGTATTCTACCTCCGACAAACAACATCTCGAGCACCCGAAGAGGGTTTTCTAGAAGTGCAGAAAGTTTGGCATATCATTGAATCCAAAGAAATCATATTTTGTGGTGGAGGAAGGAAAATTTTTGGGGCACATCATTTCCAAAGAAGGCATCAAAATAGACCCCAGCAAGGTTGAATGGATTTTGAAGGTCGACACCCCACGTAGTAAAAAGGAAGTACAATCTTTCTTGGGCAAGGTAAATTTTTTGAGGAGATTCATCCCAAACCTGGCAGAAATCATAAAACATATAACTTGCATGGTCAGGAAGGGAAACAAGATTAAGTGGAATCCAAAGGTCAAGAAGTCCTTCGAAGATATCAAAGTGGCTCTCACTAAATCCCCTATGCTAGCCAGCCCGGACTTTACGAAATATTTCCTCCTTTTTCATTTTCCTCGAAACACACTATTGTCAGCGTATTGTTGGAGAAGGACAAACAAGATTTCGAGAAACCCATATCCTACTTCAACCAGACACTACGCGATGCTCCCCTAAGGTACGATATTATGGAAAAGTAGGCGTATGCCTTAGTAAAAGATTTGAAGGAATTCAGGACATACATATTGCACTCCCATGTCATCGCTTGTGTGCCCAATAGTTCAGTAAAGGACATCCTGACTCAGCCTGACCCGGAAGGAAGGAGAGGAAAGTGGATAGCAGCCATGTTAGAATATGATCTTGAGATCAAGCCTACAAAGATGGTCAAAGGTCAGGGCCTCACGAATTTGATGGCGCAGTTGGACTGTGACGCGGTAGGGATGAACTTCATTGCCGACTTGTCGGAATGCCCTCAAGAAGAAAAAGTTGCGCAGGTGCCTCAGTGTTTCATTGATTCACCATGGTATGCAGACATCATATATGTATTGGAGAATCTCCAAGCCCCTCCAGGCATGAGTAAGACTAAGGAAAGATTCCTCAAGCTTAAAGCGGTTAAGTTTTGCGTCTTTGACAATTCACTATATTGGAAATATCCCGGAGGAATACTGTTAAGCTTTTTGCTGGAGGACGACGTGAAAAGGGCCATACATGAGTTTCACAGAGGCGACTGCGGAGGACACCACTATTGGAAGACCACCACGCACAAGATCCTGAGAACGGGTTATTACTGCCCGATGATTTCCGCTGACGTATATAAAGAGGTCTCCAGCTGCCACGAATGCCATATTTTCGAAGGGAGGAGAAAGCTACAGTCCCTGACGTTAAAGCCAATCTCAGTTGAAGCGCCTTTCATGCAGTGGGGCCTAGATTTCATAACAAAGATAAACCCTCCATATTCTACACAATATAAATTGATTCTCACAGCCACCGATTATTTTACGAAGTGGATTGAGGCGGTACCCACAAAGCAGGCTACCGACGCAGTCATCATACAGTTCCTGGAGACAAACATCTTGTCAAGGTACAGGTGTCCTGTTAAGATCATAACAGATAATGCGGCCGCATTCAAGTCTCAAAAGATGGAGAATTTCTGTTAGGATTATAACATAACCCTGGGGTATTCCACGACATATTATCCACAAGGAAAGGGGTTAGCGAAATCTTCAAATAAGAGCCTGACCAAGATCATCAAAAGACTCTTGCAAGACAACAAGAGAGCCTGGCATAAGAAGCTTATCTATGCACTGTGGGCAGATCAGATTACCACCAAAAAATCCATATCAACGTCACCATTCCAGATTATTTACGACGCAGACACAATCTTCCCTACTGCACTAGGACCGCCCATCAAGAAGTTGTTGCAAGAGCAGGAGGCCAAGCCAGATGATGCAAAGAGGAGGATAAATCAACTAATTCACATGCAACAGGCAAGGGAACAGGTGTATAATCGATCTCAGCTCCATCAGGAAAAGATAAAGAAAGATTTCGACAAACATTCCAAGCAGGAAGATTTTCAGGTAGGAGATTTGGTGTTGAGATGGGACACGAGAAATGAAGGTAAGGGAAAGCACGAAAAGTTCGATCACCTTTGGACGGGGCCGTAAAAAATCGGTGCGTACTGCGGAGACAATGCTTATTTCCTACAAGGACTGGATGGAGAGTGTCTTGGTTGGGGGTCTATAAACGACAGGTTCCTCAAACGTTACCTGATGAAATAAAGTCCGTTTAAGTCATTTGTCATTGTAAATAGTCGTTTTATTTTTGCATCGAGTCAGTAGATCAGCAGAAAATTGAAGCCCGAAGTGAAGGCCCTAAGTTTATGTTGAAGTCTTAGAAGCTGTTTCAATGAGTCTAGTTTATTTTATGTCCATCATTTGTATTTCTTAGTGTCTAGAGGTCGAATAAAGCCCAATGGTCAGACATCTGGTCTATTGTTCTTTGCTACCTCACAGGGAGGATATCATCCCCGTTGGAGCTAGTTGTTAGCGCTGCCATTTTTATTTCCATTTAGAGTCAGTTTTGAGTCATTTTATGACCCATGCACCCAAACATGTGGATTCATGTATGTAGCACCGTGAGTTTCAAGACAACAAATGGTCGGTTGGCCCTTGGAAATGGGAAAGGGTGTCAGAGTCAGGAATTGTATACGTGGTACGGGCATGTCTTTTCCCAGAAGGTCAAATCCCATTAAGAATCCAATTTATACATGCCCTGGTCGAGTCAAGTGGTTAATAAAGGTCTTGTTGGCAAGTACAATAGTTATTATAAGTTCATCATGAAGGCCGAGAGAACGAAAAATCACGGCGTTTGTATTAGGCATGCTCAGCAAGCCCTACCACCTGCATCCTACACGTGGGGATTTGCCATGGGCAACTTGCAATTCGTCTTGAAACATATCGTCGCGATAAATTCGCTACCTTCCAGCATGATTCCCTCCCTTGGCTGATTCGTTATAAATCTCATATGCTCGGCGTGCCCTCCAGGCATAGAACCAGGCCCGAAATCTTTTCGCAGTTTCCCTTTGTCAATTCAATTGGTTCAAAATCGCTCCCCCTGTGCATTCGTTCAATACACTACGTGTAGATATACCTTGGTCGTGCCATGGAAGCTTCTCAGAGTGCAAGAAAAGGCACGCGGAGCGACATAAATGCGAGGTCGGAACCCCAAAGGGACTGGAATTATTTCTCACCCACGACAACCATTCCCAAAGACGTGGAAGGAACCATTCTTTCACCTGCAGAAAGGAACAGATCAAGTCGCGGAACAACTGAAGCAAAGAAATTCATACAGGAAAGGGAGACGACAAGAGCCCCCTCCTCCCAATAATAAATTCCTCGGAGTAGGGGCATGCAGAGAAAGAATGAGGAGATCATGAAGGCTCAAATTGCAGAAGAGCTGTGCATCAGATTGGTAGCTGAAGAACTACTCAGATGCGCTATCTGGCTAGAACCTGTCAGGAAATTGAGCCACAGAGGTAGGAACAGAGTGAGGAAAGCGGATGCCACAGGAGAAAATGAGGAAGCCCCATCTCAGCAGTTGAAACAAGAAAAGTTGGCTATTGCCGAGCTCTATCAGGAGAACAGGGAATTAAGGTGACATCTAGCGACAAAGACCACGGAAGCATCAACTGCACAATATCATGGAGGGAACGTGGCATGGATGAAAAGGCAGCCTAAAGAGGTGCAAAACATTATTGTCTAGTTGCGAGAGGCGCAAATGTTGGCAGAAGAAAGGCACACGGAGCAGCCCAGAGAAGGCAAAGCAGCCGAAAAGGAAATTTGTGTGGCTCTTGCCAGTGCACAGAAAGAGAAAGTTTAACATGATGCATTTGCTTCACGACAGTTTTGAATGATACATGTCCTCTAAAGTATCCTACCATTTTGATAACGGTCGCGAGAATAAAACAGTTGTTCACTGCGAGCAGTTCTCTAGCGGATGGGTGCATAACGGAAGGCGAAGCAAATATTATGGACAACGAGCTTTTACAGACACCTATTCACTAGGATACTCGATCAAGAGATACAACAAAACATCTTTCCCCACATCGGATCCTGACCGACGATCAGACCCCGTGGCAAACCTGAAGATAGTCGTTAGTGGACAGGTGTGACTATTGCCTATTTTTGGATAGTACCAGGCAAAGAGCCTCTGGCACAAGTGGCGCGTTTTTTCTAGTTTAGGGTTAACAGTTAGAAAACAGGGTAGCCCAAGTGGCGCCCTCGTTTATGTATTTCATCTTTTCGATGTAATCATGGTTGGTTGGCAAATTGAGTAAACAACTGCTATTGTATGTAATCTGAGTTTTTTGACCGAAATTTAATGCAAAGGTCCTGTGATTTGATAAAAAGATTCTAGTTGTGATAGTCAGATGTATTGTGTCTCTTTCTTTGTGTATGTGTTTCCTGTTACCTTTTATTTCATATCTCATACTGTCTATTTCAGAACGAATTTTCGAACCTGTGGATTTGTTGTACAATGCCCCTTGTTCGCGCCACTTAGACAAAATGTTTTCCTCTCAAGCTAACTTTGAATTCATCCACAACGATGCTCTTGAGTTACTTCTTGTGTTTTTATCCTGCCACACTTTATGGTTTACACTGAAGGTTGTTGCTCGCCTAGCCTTCTCCTCTCGAATCCAGTCACTGAGTCATTTGTTCTGTCTCTTCCTCATATCGAACCCATAGCCCAAGTTTTACTTTTTTGCGCCAATATAACTAGAAACCATTTTACCATAAGTGTTAAATCTAGCCATTGTTTTCAAAGTCATATCCTGTGCGGAGACCATGTCATTTATGAGAGAGCCCTATCCAGATCCGAAAGGCTAGTTTCGGGTCTCAAAGTTGGTTGAAAAGTTACCTTCATCGTCTGTTTATCAGCCAAATAGATTTACAGAGTGCTAACACTACTAATGGAATATTCAGTCTTTTTCTCTGCATTTGCACGAGGATACTTAAAAGGATCAACATTCGATTCAGGAAGGTTTTCTTCAATTTTGGCATTATACTCTTTAGCTTGTGCCAAAGAGGTGGGCTTCTTATCCTTCTGGATGAATTTTTTTTTCCCATCGAAACTATTCATGTAGAGAAGATGAAAAACTACATCTGTAGGGCGTATATCTATCGGGATTTGATTGTACAACCTGCCAAACCTATTGTCAAATTCACTCACTATCTCATTCTCCTTTTTCTTTATCTGATTAAACTGAGCTACAAGCATTTTTTTGTCTTTCTTCATCGTCCATATTTTCTTGAATAACTTGGAAAAGTCTTCATAAGATGCTATGTGATTATCATAAAGTCCTCTAAACCATCTCTGAGCATCTTCAGTCAACGAGGAGGCTAGTAGCTTCATTTCTACATCCTCATGTTCCACTTTTTCATTTTGCAAGTCTCATCCCATGGCATAGAGATGATCGTCAACAATGATTACATTATTTCCTGGAAACTTTGGAAACCATTTGGGAGACTCTTTTGGCATAGTATTGGGGTATCCAGGGATGGTGGCCATGTTTAAGGGTTTATAAAGGTATTTTTCCCAAGGGTGAGCCATTGAATCAAGGGGAAGTGTACCTTGGAAAAGGTTTTTAACAATGAGAGACTTGAGAGGAGGCCTTCTTCGGTAAACCTTATAAGGATTGAATCTCCAAGGGGGAAAATTATTGAGGGAAGACAGATTCTAGGAAGGTGGAGTCGTCAGATGGGATTCAAGAAGAGCTCATCAAGGGTGGAAGCAAAACTTCCTTCAAGGGGAGTCTCCATGCAAGCTAGGGGTAAATGATTTGCGAAGGAATCTTGCCAAGTGTCGATAGGGCACGAAAGAGGATTAAAAATCCTCCACGGAAATGATGCCAAAATGGTATTGTGCAAACTGTAGGTTGGGAAAATCCTGACCCAATCCATTGGATGGTGATAACTTTGGGAGAGATTACCCACTGTCACCTTAGATAAACCCTCCCTCTCTTTTGTGAAGGAAGAATCCAACACAAGGGGGAGCCCCCGGGTGAACCTAGGGGGAAATGAAATGGAAAGTGAGATTATGGAAGTGCAGCCCCTATATTTCAAGGTACTAGGTGAGAAATGGCTTGATAAATATTCTCGAAGATGGTTTATGGTTTCCAAATGCTTGAGTACCTATGGAAGATGTTTGTACCTACCCAAGACATAATAAAACACGAGATACAAGGTAAAAAATCCAATGGAAAAGCAAGTTAGGATTGTTGTACCTATTTGCAGCAGGAAACAAAAATATATATCAACAAGTAAATGATTATTAAAGCTACTACAAGATGCTATAAGTCAAGTGAATGATGCAAGAGCTAAGCTAGCAACAACTAGAGTAACTCAAGTGTGAAAGCATAAGACTTTAGCAATGAAATAAGGCTATCATAAACAAGTATTGCAAAGACATATTATCAGCCTTATGGATGTAGAAAAATATTTCTACAACATAAAATTTCAACCCACAAAACAAGCAAGTAAACCACCCAAAAAGTGCACTGAGACTAGTAGATAAATATTGCAGCTTGCTAGCAAATTTTGATGGTTGAAATGTGAGTTATAAATAAAAAAGAGAGAGTAATTTTTCACATCCCTAATGGCTGTAGCTTTTGTTTAGTTCTTTATCCAATAAAACTAAGCAAACTAAGACGCCATAGAGGCTTTAGAAACCTCAAAGCATCAAGAAAAGATTCCAACTTGCACAATATTACTATCTCACTAAATCATGTTTACCAATGAAAAAAATTTCTTTCTCCAATGCAAACTTCACATTAGTGCCTTTAAAAAATTGGGTGAATGGATTCTTGAAAGCAAGAGTTAGATCAACAAAATCCCTAGGGATGTAAACCCTCTTAATCCCTAGGGTATGCAAATCAAACTAAGGTAAATCAAGGAGGGTGTACACCCTTGTACTCCACCTAGAAACCTTGCAATAAAATACTTGTAAACTAGAAAATTAGATGAAGGTTAATGGAGGTTGTATGCACTTATACTCCTCTCAGGGTTTCAACTAACAATAACCATGAAACAAGCAAAAAGAATTAACAATTGCATATTTTCCTTACCAATTCCAAGAGAGATGCAAGAACAAACCCTAGTTCACCAAGAAAATTACCATTCATAAGAAAGAGAATATGTATACAAGAGGTGTGCACCACCATAGATCAATCATTCAACAAAATATATCACCGAAAAATCATTTTACACAAGGGAGAGATATGGAATTTCCCAAGTAGTGCACAAATTTCAGCACTAGTCTTCTCACAATGGGAGAGTTATGAACAAATTGAAATGAAATGATTATTATTTATACAAATACTACTAAAAGTGTTTGTCCACTTAATTTAGGGTAAACCACAAAGTAAGGGGGAACAACCCTTACTTTTCGCATTTACAAAAATAATTTGACTTTAATTCAAATTTAAATTTAAAAAATGCACATGAAGAAACCCTAATGTGACGTCATCCCTCCAAAAGGTGACGTTTTGGCACTTCTTGCAAATCATTGGAGTGGAGAGAGGAATTCGTTGGGCCTTCTAGGGCCTCCCTCTCATGCAATAGGTCTCCCTCTTCTAAGAAATCCCTTCTCCCACCAACATGTGCCAAGTGTCAAGCAACAACAACACCACCACCACAACCGTAGCCCTAGGGTGACGCCAAGCTCCTCAAAAGTGATATTGTAGCCTCAAGAGAAAATCGTTGGGCTGGATAAGGGCTAGGTTATGTCCTCCATGGTATCTCATCAGGCCCCCAAAGACTAGGATCTCCATCCAGTGTGTAGGCCATGGTATCCACCCTGTGGGATTCAAGCCGCAACGAAGCCCAAGCTAGGCTTGTTCTTTCAAATTTGTCCACCAACTAGGTCCTGGAAAGACAATGAATGCACCCTCCAAGGATCTAAAGTAAAATGAATAATGATAATTAAATCAAATCAATGAAAGAGCCATCTAAGAATGTGCATCTAAACCACCTCATAAAAATAAACAAGTGCTTAAATACCCTAATCAATTTTCCAAGTTTAGGAATGGGAGGGTTAATAAAGCGACCTATTGGGTGAATCATACCTCAAGTTTAGGAGTTTTTTCCAAGTGGACCCCTCTCTAAGACATGTGGAAAAAGTGATATGGATGTAGGCAAGACTCTTGGGCATGGGGTTCATGACATATCATGGATCATAGTATCTCATTTATGGGTGACTTTGTAGAGGGTGTGATCCACCGTCATTTTCAATGCAATCTTTTTCCAATCCCATTTATTGCCTTTTGTTCTTTTTAAGATGTTTCCATGTTGAAGCCAAGGTGGGGCTTCTACCGAAGAATGAAAACAATGCCCACCTTGAATATACCCTGGTCACATGATGTTTCCCCAAGTTGAAACCATGTGTGGGATTCTACCTAAGCATGAAAAATAGTGCCCACACATGATCCACCTTAGTTGGAATTTCGTATTAGTTATTTTTCACGTGTCCCATCAGCTTCTTATGGGAGACATTTCATTGTCCTTGGGATCCCTAGGTGAGCATCTAGAAGGTTCATGATTGGATTTTATCTTTTTCCAACTACAATCCTTTAGGCCTTCAGCCCCTTCTTCCCATGAAATGAGAGATACTCCTTTCTTGGGTCAATACACTTGAAAATCCCAAAAGGTAAGGATATGAGGGGATGAAGTGTGGAAAGTGACAAGTATGGTCAAGAATGGAACAATGGCTCATCAAGAGGAACTCCCAGTAGCAAACCTATCCCTAAGGGTGACCCACTTACTAGGGAGCAATTTCAACCACCAAAGTGAAAGAGGAAAAAGAGCATAATTTCCAAGAAAACGTTAGATAATCAAAGGCAGTTTTAAATGCAACAAACTTAAATGATTCAAATATTGAAATTATGCTCACCATAATACCTAGCTTGTACCTCATGGAGCAAGACCCAATGTATTATGGAATCCAACTAATGTGGTGGATACCATCATGATGAACCTGGACCTGTGGTGGCGAGGTGGGTATCTGTCTATGCAAGTGGACACTACTGGTAAATTTGTCTCTCAATACTCCATTTCTACAACCTGAGGGCCTCGAGACATCATCTCCTTAGTTATTCCTAGGAAATGGGGATACCATATGGCTCCTACTTGGGGACATGTACTCTTCGTAGAGTGCATGAGAACCACAACGTGTATGAGAACCGCAAAATATCCTAGTGGACTCGTCCCTATATGTAAAATTAAAACTGTAAAATACAGGGTGGTTCTATCACCCCTTTTCCATATATAACAAAAAAAAATGACAACTAATCTAGAAAATAAAATTTTGCATTTTTTCAAAAAAATAAACTAAAAAATTAATTTGATGAAAGCAATATGCAAGAGGAGAAAAATGAAAAATGAAATGAAGCTAAACTACAATGAGCAATCAAGATGCAAATGCAAGGAAATCTATATGACCTACCTACTTACCTAGGCCCTGGGCCTTGAAGAATTCAAGTGTCTTGGATGTAGGGTTAGAGAAGAGACCCATCCACTGGTAATGGCATCTTTCTCCTGTCCAAATATGTCAAATAATACTTATCTTTTTTGGATTTATTTTGGATGATATAAGGGGAAATCCAAGTGTTGTCATTCTTCTGGTCATATTTAGGCTTGTCCTCCCTCTTGTCCCATAGGAACACATGTCTTCTTTCATTGTAGTTTATATAAGGTATATTCTCGATGTAAGGATAGGAAGGAGCCTATTTATTAACTGCATCTTCAATGGATTTCTCACATTCTTTATTCTCTTTATATTCTTTCTTAAATAAATGGATGGACCCTGGATAATTCCCTTGGAACTTTGCAAGCTTCTCCTTGTACTCATTTTTCCTTGGGATTAGTGTATCTATGCAATCTTCCTACACAAAATGAAAGTCCCAAGGATCATACTCAATAGCCCACTGAGGTACATCAAATTCACACTCACTCGTGTAATCAAGACCATTGGGGTCCATCACATGCCTGTTAGCCCGCTCTCGATTATACAAGATCTCAAAAGTTCCATCTCCCATGGATATATTCACATGGATGAGATCCATACTGAGAAATCCTCTAAGATCGATGGACCAAATTCTTGATAGAAGCATCCCCCAAGCATCTGGGACATCAATCACGACTATGTTCATCAATCACGACTATGTTCATGATGAGGCTAATATGAGGGAAGTCAATTAGGTAAAGTTCAACATATTCACATAGCCCATAAACCTTGACCTTCTTGGAATCAATACCACAAACATTTCCATAAGGCTAGGTTTTCTTCAGACCAATTTGTTTCATCACTTTCAAGGACATTACATTTTCCAAGGCTCTGGAGTCCAACATATAATTATTCAAGTGGAGGCCATTCATTCCCAAAGAAAGATAAAACAAAGGGTTACTCTCCTTCTATCAATCAAGATACATAGTGTTCAAGAGGATCGGAGGGTCCTCCTTCTCGGCTAGCACATTTAGTAACTTCAATACTTCTCTCCTCACAAAAGGGATTTTTCACATTTCTGTCACAGGGACCGTCATATTAAACTTTCCAAACATGGTTGTAACATCTATGTTCAACTAAATCTCTTTCTCTGTTGGAGTTTGATTCAGAAGAAAATCATGCACTGGAGTGGAAGATGTGGGAACACCTTCTCTGTATGTGGGGAAATAGAGGTTTCTTTTGGTTGAGGGGTAGTGGAAGGTTGTGACAGAGGAACCAAAGCCTTATTTCTCCTAGTATATGTTAAAAAATATCTCTTCTTCAATTCCTTTATCTGATCATTTGTCAACTGGTTTAACTCCAAGAGTCATCCCTCTCTTTCTCATTTTCTTCTGGTCTCATCAATCTGTTCCTATGTAACTTCTTCCTTCTGGAAGTTACATATCATATTCATGAAGTTTGTACTATCAGGAGAATCTTCATCTCTTCGGGGGAATTCATCCTCTCGATGAGGTTCTTGACATGGAGAACACCACAATGTCTCTTCTGTGTTGACCATCCCAACCGGGTTCAACGTATCAGGAGTTCTTGACTCTTGTGGAGGCCTTGGTTTCCAACCTGTGGCATCTCTCTGTTGTCTATCAAACTAAGGTTTGGGGGCATATTGATTTCTTTCCAATGTGGTCAGATGACCCATGATCTTATTTTGAGCTTGGAAAAACTGAGTACTCATCTGGTCTATCTTTTGAGTCAAGAGAGAAATTGGGTCTGGAGCACTACTACTGAAAGATTTAGTCTTTGTCTTTTCCTTGGCACGAGGATATTAAAAAGGATCAACGTTCGAGTCAAGAAGTTTTTCTTCAATTTCCACACTATACTCTTTATCTTGTGCCAAAGTGGTGGGCTTCTTGTCCTTCAGGATGAAACCAAATTGCCCATTGAAAGCATTTATGTATAGGATACGAACAACTGCATCTGTAGGGTGTAAATCTGTCGGGATTTGACTATATAACCTGTCAAACCCATTGTCAAATTCACTCACTATCTCATTCTCCTTTTTCTTTATCTGATTAAACTGAGCTAAAATCATTCTATTGTCTTTCTTCGCCTTCCATCTGTTCGTGAATAACTTGGCAAAGTCTTCATAAGATGCTATGTGATTATCAAGAAATTATATGAACCATCTCTGAGCATCTTCAATCAATGACGAGGATAGTATCTTCATTGCTACATCCTAATGTTCCACTTATTCATTTTCCATGTCTCGGGCCATGGCATAGAAATGATCGTTAGTAGTGAATACATTATTTCCTGGAAACTTTGGCAACCATTTGTGAGACTCTTTTGGCATATTATTGGGGTATCTGGGGATGGTGGGCATGTTTAAGGGTTTATAAAGGTATTTTTCCCAAGGGTGTGCCATTGGAGAAAGGGGAAGGGTACCTTGGAAAAGGGTTTTGACAATGGCAGACTTGAGAGGAGGCCTTCTTCGGTAAACCTTAGAAGGATTGAATCTCCAAGGGGGATAAGTCTTAAGGGAAGATAGATTCTGGGAAGGTGGAGTCGCTAGATGGGCTTCAATAAGAGCTCATAGAGGGTGTAAGGAGAACGTTCTTCAAGTGGAGTCGCCATGAAAGCTAGGGGTAAAGGCTTTGGGAAGGAAGCTTGAGAAAGTGTCATTAGGGCACGAAAGCGGATTCAAAATTCTCCACGACAATGACGCCAAAATTTTATTGCGCAAACTATAGGTTGGGAAAGGCCTAACCCAATCCACTGGATGGCGATAACGGTGGGAGAGCTTACCCACTTTCACCTTAGATAAATCCTCCCTCGATTTTGTGAAGGAAGAATCCAAACACAAGGGGAGCCTCGGGTGAGCCAAGGGGGAAATGAAATGGAAAGTGAGATTATGGAAGTGAATCCCCTATAGGTCAAGGTAATAAGTGAGAAATGGCTTGATAAATATTCTCGAAGATGGTTTATGGTTTCCAAATGTTTGAGTACATGTGGAAGATGTTTGTGTCTGCTCGAGACACAAGAAAAGACAAAATATAAGCTAAACAATCCAATGGAAAAGAAAATTGATCTTGTTGTCCCTATTTGAAGAAGTGAACATAAATATATATCAGAAAGGAAATGATTATTAAAGCTACTACAAAATTCTAAAATTCAAGTAAATGATGCAAGAGATATGCTAGCAACAACTAGAGTAACTCAAGTGTGAGAAAGCATAAGACTTTAGCAATGAAATAAGGCTGTCATAAACAAGTATTGCAAAGACATAGTATCAACCTTATGAATGTAGCAAACTATTGCTACAACATAAAATTTCAACCCATAAAACAAGCAAGTAAACCACCCAAAACGTGCACTGAGATTAGTAGATAAATATGGCAGCTTGCTAGCAAATTTTGATGGTTGAAATGTGGGTTATAAATTCAAAAAAGAGAGTAATTTGTCGCAGCCCTAATGGATGTATCTTTTGTTTAGTTATAGCTCCAAGAATATTGAGCAAACTAAGATGCCCTAGAGGCTTTGGAAACCTCAAAGCATCAAGAAAAGATTCCAACATGCACAATATTAATATCTCACTAAATCATGTTTACCAATGCAAACAATTTATTTCTCCAATGCAAACTTCAGATTACTGCCTTTAAAAAATTAGGTGAATGGAGTCTTGAAAGAAAGAGTTAGATCAAAAAACTTCCAAGGGGTGTAAACCCTCTTACTCCTTATGGCATGCAATTCAAACTAAGGTAAATCAAGGAGGCTATACACCCTTGTACTCGTCCTATCAACCTTGCAATAAAAGACTTGTAAACTAGCAAATGAGATGAAGCTTAATGGAGGGTGTATGCACTTATACTCCTCATAGGGTTTCAACCAACAATAACCATGAAACAAGCAAGAAGAATTAACAATTGCATATTTTCCTTACCAATTCCAAGAGAGATGCAAGAAGAAACCCTAGTTCACCAAGCAAATTACCATTAATAAGAAAGAGAAGAAGTCTCCAAGAGGTGTGCACCACCTTATTTCAATCATTCACTAAAATATATCACCAAAAATCATTTTGCACAAGAGAGAGATACCAAATTGCACAACCAAGGAGAAAATTTCAGCCACTAGTCTTCTCACAATGGGAGAGTTATGATCAAAATGAAATGAAATGATTCTTATTTATACAAATCGTACTAAAAGTGTTTGTGAACTTAATTTAGGGTAAACCACAAAGTAAGGGGAAACAACCCCTAATTTTCCCCTTTACAAAAGTAATATGAATTTAATTCAAATTTAAATTTAAAAAATGCACATAAAGAAACCCTAATGTGATATCATCCCTCCAAAGGGTGACATTTTGGCACTTCTTGCAAATCATTGGAGTGGAGAGAGGAAGTTGTTGGGCCTTATAGGGACTCCCTCTCATGCGCTAGGTCTCCATATTCCAAGCCAAGCCTGCTCCCATCAACACGTGCCAAGTGTCAAGCAACAACACCACCACCACCACAACCCTATCCCTAGGGTTAGCTCAAGCTCCTCAAATGTGACGTTTTAGCCTCAAGAGAAAATCGTTGTGCTGGCTAAGGGTTGGGTTATGTCCTCCATGGTATCAGCTCATCCCTCCAAAGGCTAGTATCTTCTTCCGATCTGTGTTCCATGGTATCCAATCTATGGGATTCACGCCCCAAGGAAGCCCAAGCTAGAATTGTTCTTCCAAATTTGTCCACCAACTAGGTCCTGCAAAGTTAATGAATGCACCCTCCAAGGATCTCAAGTAAAATCTATAATGATATGTAAATAAAATCAATAACAAAGACATATAAGCATGCATGTCCAAACCACCTCATATGCAATTTTCCAAGTGTAGGAATGGGAGGGTTGATAAAGTGACCTATTGGGTGAATCGTACCTCAAGTTTAGGAGTGTTTTCCAAGTGGACCCCTCTCTAAGACATGTGGAAAAAGTGAGATGGATGGGGGAAAGACTCTTGGGAATGGGGTTCATGACATACAAGGGATCGTAGTATCTCATTTATGGGTGCCTTTGTAGAGGGTGTGTTGCACCTTCGTTTTCAATACATCCTTTTTACAAGGCCATTTATTGTATTTTGTTCTTTTTAAGATGTTTCCAGGTTGAAGCCAAGGTGGGGATTCTACCTAAGCATGAAAAAAAGTGTCCACTTTGACTCTACCATGGTCACATCATGCTTCCCCAAGTTGAAACCATGTGTGGGATTCTACCTAAGCATGAAAAATAATGCCCACACATGCTCCACCTTAGTTGGCATTTTGTATTAGTTATTTTTCATAGGTCCCATCAGTTTCTTATGAGATACATTTCATTGTCCTCGAGATCCCTCAGTGAGAATATAGAAGGTTAATTATTGTATTTTATCTTTTTCAAGCTACAATCCTTTGGGATTTCATCCCCTTCTTCCCATGAAATGAGGGACAATCCCTTCTTGGGTCAATACACTCGAAAAATCCCAAAAAGGTAAGGAGATGAGGGGATGAAGTGTGGAAAGTGACAAGTATGGTCAGGAATGGAACGATGATTCGTCAAGAGGACCTCTCAGTAGAAAAAATATCCCTAAGGGTGACCCACTTACTAGGGCGCAATGTCAACCACCAAATTGAAATGAGGAAAAAACCATAATTTCCAAGAAAACGTTAGATAATCAAAAGCAATTTTAAATGCAACCAACTTAAATTCCTCAAATATTGAAATGACACTCACCATAATACCTGAATTTTACCTCATGGAGTAAGACCCAATGTATTCTAGAATCCAACTGATGTGGTGGATATTGTCATGATGAATTTGGACCTGTGGTGGTAAGGTCGATCTCTATCTGTGCAAGTGGACACTGCTGGTCAAGCTGTCTCTCGGTACTCCAACTTGAGGGCATAGAGACATAATATACTTAGTTATCCCTAGTAATTGGGGATAATATGAAATATATCATGGGCATGCCACACATATACCCCATGCAAATTTGGAAAAAAGGAAAAAAAACAATTAAAAAGAAAAAAATACAAAACCCTCTTCTCTCTCAAGCTCATTTGACAGGTCTGTTGGAGGGGTAGAGAGCTCTGCAAATATGGTCCATGGGTGGCATGAAGAGGGAGTAGTACATGTCTCCACCAAAAATACAAAGTACATGTACCATCAATATCAAATTCAATGTGCTGAAATGACTCCTATACTACCCTGGATGATGATTTTTCTGAGTTTGTGCTCTAGTTTGGATTTTTCTTACTTGGAAAAGAAATGAATGAAGTTGATAGTTCAATTTGTGTGTGGTTGAGTTCTTTTTACTAATTAATATTACTTATGGTTGAGTGATGGTTCAAATTTGTGGTTTCTTGAATAGTTTTATGAGTGAAAAAATTGCAAGATGGAGGGGATTCAAACCCCTCTTGGGCACTAGGCCCAATCCTCCATGGCCTATTAATTTCTTAGTTTCTTGTGTTTTTCCACTCAT